>JANHFL010008830.1:14745-29689 GCA_032468155.1 Oxyrhabdium leporinum
GTTAGCAAGCCCACGTTCCCATGACAGCACCTGGGTCTTGAACGTGGGCTTGCTAACTTCACAAGCCATGCTAGCTCCACTGTGGTCCTAGCAACTTTCCATGATCCTATCTTACAAGATTTTTCAGTTGGGTTCATTCAATATGTTATATCCGACCAGGGGTGTCAAACTCAATTTCATTAAGGGCTGCATCAGGGTTGTGTTTGACCTTGGCTGGCTGGGTGTGGCCAGGGTAGGTGTGGCCAGGGTAGGTGTGGCCAGGTGGGTGTGGCCAGGGTGGGTATGGCCAGCTTGACGTCACTTGTGGCGAGGGCAGCTGTGGTGGCCCGGGCAGGGCTGGGGGGATCCATTTTCATTGGCAGAGGGCTGCGGCCAAACATGGAGGCTGGGGTGCCACATGTGGCCCTCCCGAGCTCCGTTTTGTCTGGCAGAGGCACCACGGGATGGTCCTTCACTGTTTCCAAGGCAGCCCAGCAGGCCAAATCTAAGCATGCCATGGGGCGGATCTGGCCCACAGGCCTTGACTTTGACACCCCTGTATTAGACCAAATATGTTTGGTGATCTCTGTATATCAACATATGGGAGCCCACCCTTGTCTGTCTTAGCATGTTGTATGAACCAGGTCATCACATTAAGGTATAATATGATGCCTTTGTTTGGACATAGCCTGTTAAGTGGGGAATACTACACTGTGTTTTGTTAACCCGGTATGTTAAATTGTATGAACTCAGCCTATATATGTCGTCACTTGTTTCCAAACAAAGTACAAATGCTTTTGCCACTCTTCCACAACTGCAACCGAGGGACAGAACATATTGTTTACGCTGGGAAGGGCATCTCAAGAAAAAAATTGGTTGGAAAATTTTAGTCTAATTCACAACATTCATTACACAACTGCTGCTGTGTGAAACAAGACAAGGTGCATCATGTTTGTTTATGTTGCCTCCGCACTGTTTGTGTTCCGGTTCACTAACATTAATCATGGAAAAGGCATAACTCATGAGCAGCACCAGCAAGTTTCATTCAAGTGTCTTTGTTCAGTGAGTTTCATGAGCTTCACTCTGACATCTCAGCTCTGAAGGTTGATTAGGTAAACACAGTTCTGATATTAGGGGAATACCCTCTGCTATCTGCTGTGTTAGAGAAGACCATGTTGGGCTTCAAATCAGTCAAAGCAGGGAAAGGCAGAAAGTAGAACAAGATCTTCCTGTTCTTTACAGCCATCAATAGTTCAGCCAGGATGTCCAACTCTAAGAGTTTTACTTTGGCAAAGTAAAATAAAAAAAAATCTTCTGCCATAACTATTCTTGCTTTAACATTTCTCAGCCACACTAGTTTCTTATCGCTAAAAAGAAAGGCTTACTTGGTTGCCCTTAGCCAGATCTCCGAGAGACAGTAGATCAAATGTTTTAATCCCCAGTTTCTCGGAACTGTGGTGAAAATGTTTCCTGTTTAGGCAGCTCATCTAACTTGTGAATGTGCAACAGAGAACTTTACTTTGTCCACCAATTTTACACTTAATTTGGTTGGTACTGTCCAGCGTTCTTTATTTCTTTAGTGGATCATGTAATACTGCAGTTTGCCCAGCAGGAAAAAAAATGTTTCCTGTTTTTATCTTAAGGATTTTATAGTAGAGATAAACATGTTTAAAATAGCAAGCTCACCTACCAGGTTTATGGCTTCTTGGAGCAAATAACAAAAAACCCAGAAGTCAGTCCCCTTCCCCCAGAAGCCAGTAGAACAGCTGGGCCCAAAACGTAGGACAGTCTTTGACCATTTTGAAGGTTGAGAGGAATTAAGGGGAAAAATAAGTGGCGAATATCTTTCAGTTGCTTCAAATACCATTTCAAACTCCTGATATCCTCTTCAGGATGGATTCTGGCTTTATCCAGTTCTGCAGTGCGATTCTCAGCATCTCACATAGCATCTAGTGCAGCTTCTGAAAGAGAGGAAGCTACCTATTCCTTTTTTACAGGGTCATTCTTAATGTAACCACTTGTTAAAAAAATTCTGAACCGGCACAACACAATTCACGTTGTGTAATCCAAAAATAGAACTTGTAGAAAGGGTACAAGGCATCCCTGCTGAGAAGTAAACCCAACGCTTAGAACTGTTTACTTAATACCATCCTAAGAAAATTAAAATGTTTGCTTTTAAAAAGCAAATTTAGAGCACAGGCCTTTGTTTGCTTTCTTAGACTCACTTCCTTTTGAGTTTGGTGTGACTTGCTTAGAAAGCCTGCAATGACCAATGGTCATTGCTCTTGTTGGATCATTAGTCATTGGTCTTCTCTAATCATTAGTCATGTCCAATTAAGCTTCTGGTCTCTTGATCCACACAACGGTGCATGAGCCTTTTGCTCTTTTTCAGTAAGATGCAGTGTACTCAGGTCTTGGCAATGAATGATGATGTCTTCTTGTTCATTAATCTGGATAGTTTCTCTTCTAGGCTGGATCTTGCTCAATCACTGGGCCTCACTCAACTCCAAGTGAAAACCTGGTATCAAAATCGCAGGATGAAATGGAAAAAAATGGTAAGCATTTAATGAATTCGGAGAGAGTACTAATGGTTAAATTGAGTGTCAGTTGAGTGACTTCAACAGGAATGAATCTGACCCTGAGGAACATATCAGTTGATTTCAGGGTATCTCTAAAACCATAATTAAGCCTATCCACCCCACAAAAAATAAGGGATACCAGGATTCCTTATAAGATATAGTCAAACAATGGCCACAACCTCAGAATGGTGCAATCGAAGTTCTGTTGGTAAAACACACATAAAAATGGACTGAGTTTTTGAGTGTGCCATCTTAATTTTATAACTATAACCTGAGTATTGCAAATATTTGTGTGTAGTTTTTGGTTTTGGCAAGGATTATTTTTACAGTTTTTATTTTTGTGGCCTAAGGATGTTTAGCCTTTGACAAAGAAATCTTTATTTTGTCCACAATATAAAACAATACCACAGTTAATTCATGCCAAGTTACATATGGAGTTTTGTGCACTGGTGTGATTTTTTTTCCTCTGGTTCTTTTTTTAATGTCTAGTGATTTTGACTCTAGTTTTTGTTTGTTGTCTCCAGAATTTGCACAATGATAAAATATGGGATGGAGATGGGAGGCATAGAAATGTAATGGATGAATAAATCAATAAATGGAAAATAGTGAACTGCCTGGAATGCCAATGACTAGTGTTTATGATATGGGAAGAATGTTTTCTACTTGCTTTTAATTGCACATCTGACTCACCTCTCAAACAGTGCATATATTAAAACTCTTCTCCAAATTTTGCCATGCATTGTTCCTGCCCAAAAACAATGATAAAATATATGTCCTTTTATGCATAAAAATGTATGAAAGTGAAAATAACAGGCAAATTAAGGGAAATGACTTGGCAAATGTGTAAATTAGGCAAAAATACATTAATGCCAACCAATGTAGGGCATAGAGCAAAATAAACGTAAGATGGAGACAACACAAAGAAGCAAAAATCAGCCCGTTCGTCTCTCTGTAACTTGGACAGCAGGATCACAGTATAGCCATAACAGCTTTGTTTATTTTTATTCCAGGTCCTGAAAGGAGGACAGGAGGCCCCCACAAAGCCCAAAGGCCGCCCAAAGAAAAATTCCATTCCCACCTCAGAGGAAATCGAAGCAGAAGAAATGTTGAACAGCCAAACTCAGCCAGAGGTCTCAAAGGAAAGCCAAGCAGAAGAAGACTGTGGGTTGACCAAGGAGCAGTTGGGCTCCTCTTCAGAAACCGATGGGTCTCCTAAACACATAGCAGAGGCATCTCCAGGGCTGACAACCTCAAGTTAAGAGCCACCTCAAAGCCCCTCCAGGGGACAATGCATAAACTGGATTTCCCTGGACCTTGTGCCTTAAGATATCGGTTGGTGTGATAGGTGACGGTCGGATGAGGAGATCCAATGTTAACCAGGATGATTTCTTGACTTCCAGTGTCAAGTATACACTTTCCCTACACGTATCCTGGAATCTGAGTAAAAACTGCATGCTTAAGAGATTGGCGCTTCCAAAACAAGACAAGCGACTCAACTCCTCATGCTTCCATGAGAAGAAGCGTTTTAGGGACTTCAGCATCCTGAAGATACTGGTTCTTTATCTTGCCATAATTGATGTTGTTGTTGTTGTTATTATTATAATTATTATTCAGAATGCTTTCAAATGGATTCTAAGCGGCAATTACCAAAGACAGGGAGAACAGGATTCCCACTGTTGCATTTTGTAAATGTGCCAACGCAAAGCATTTTTCATGGGTCATTCAAAAGAGGGGGATGTCAGTGGTCTCCCATTATGCTGGCCAGAGAGTGATCTTGGTGGCAGTCAAGAGAAATATTAATGATGCACTCGAATTGTGAGTCTCAGATGAACTAATTTCCTAAAAGATCATTTAAGCCACCAGGAAAGGCAGAAGAAGTAAATATCCTAGGAAGAGCTGCCTTGACAGCAAATATATTGATTTGATCAGTAATGATCAGGGGCTGATTTTAGCAACTCAGTAGACTGAAGTTGCGATCCAGAACTAAGGCTGATATGCATAGCTCCATATTGGCTGCTCTTTGTCCCCATTGCACTGTAAGTAAATTATATTGTTCCATACAGTACCAGAATCAACATCAGAGGTTGGAATTTTGAGGAGCACATAAAGGCCTTAAGTTCTCTGGAGATGATCAGTGGCAAATCTGAATGGATACTGCCAGCCCAACTTTGCTATTTACTCAATATTGCTTCTCTGAGTAGAAAGGCAATAACAAGAGGGAGGTAACATACCAGCAGTCTCCAGAACGTGGTCTGGGTTGAGCATAAGTGTACCCTGAAAAGATCTTGCACGAGAGTCTTCCACAACTGGATCACTGCCAGGCTGACATATTTCCTGAGTCAATGTATACAGCAGAATGCCAGTGTATGCAATTTAATGGCTTCTTTCAGTACAGAGAAGATGATTGGACCTCTAAAGCAAGTCTTCCTTTCAATCATCTGGAATACTGTATTACCCTGGTAATGAAGTGGAAGTTACTAATAGGAGAGCAAGCAAAACACTAGCATATAGTATTTCCCCGAGGGGTATCTGTGCAATGAATTGTTAAGCATTTAAGCTGCCATAATCAAAAGCCAGTTTAGCCTTTATATGTTTGCCTCTGGCCAGTTTGTATTAAGGAGCAGCAGCTAGGAGTTTTCTTCAGCCTCTGTTGCTATCTCCCTTGTAAGTTTCTTCCATTTTTTAAAAATGAAATCATTGTTTTAAACAACGCATCCAAAGCATGCATCAAAATGGTATTAAAAAATGTTATTTGCTCCTACACACTGTTTGTATTTTTAAATGTTTGTTCCCTCAAGGTAAGAGTTTGCAAATATTTTTGATGCCTTTGTGCCAAGAATTGTATTAAAATATTGGTGAGGACAGGAGCTCCAGGGTTACTGAATTTTTATCTATTGGCAAAATGGATGAAACAAAGATCAGGTCAGTTCACTGGATCTGAAATTTGTCAGTGTAGTTGTTACTGGAAACAGCCCAATCTCACAAACCTTGTGAGAATCAGACTTGCTCACATGTTGGGAAATGTCATCACTTATTCAATTAACTATATTCCTCTGAGTAATGAGTTCCAGCAAATAGATATTCTATTGTGATGCAATCCAATCACAGGTATTTTTAAAGAAAAAATACCTGCGATCCAGACTGGGGATTCTTGGGACTGTCAGAAGAATCAAGAGAGCTCCCACAACTGTCTGATTGGTGCCCTTATTTTACCAGGTTGAACATCTGATACACATAAGGAAGGGGCAGGGCTTTGATCCAAATCATTGGGACTGATGTTCTTCACACCTTGATGGATGACCCTGGAGCCACATTGAAACAATTATAACAATATAGATCAAGGGTGTCCAACTTTGGTAACTTTAAGACCTGTGGACTTCAAATCCTCTACTCCAGATCAGTTCAGGAACAGTCTTTGTGTCCATCTCTTTCCATCAGCCTTGAAAAGTTCCATTTGTTGTTTTGTTGTTGTTGCCATTTCCCACCTTGGAACTGTTTCTCCTGTTTAGTAATGCAGGTGAGGAGCATTGAACCATCCATCCTTGATACCTGCAGGAAAACAAGTCATGAACCTGAGAAAAAAAAATGCAGGAGAGGGATTGCGTTTTATTTTCCAGTCCTGTGTGCCAAAGTTTAGATAACCATCTTGTTTCCTATAGTCTTGTTAAAGTGTGCATTTTTTCCCCAGATGCTGCAAAGAACTGTATCAAGATAACCTTTATTTTTTAATTAAAAAATAAAATTGTAAATAAAGGAGTCAATGGAATTTTCTCTCTCTCTCTCTTTCTTCCTTAACATCCAAGCTTCCGTGGAGCAGAAGTGTCTTTGTATATTACTTTGATATGTGGTGATGGCTATCAACTTAGTTAGCTTAAAAAAAAGGTTGGACCATTTCCTGGAAGTCCTAGGGATCAATAACTATTGGCTTTGATGGCAGTGGACTGCTTCTGAAGGCCATCTGTTGTCAGCTTCCTTGTACAGTTGGTTGGCACTATGAGAACAAACCGGTAGACTCTCATTCAGCAGAGCACTCCTTATGTTCTTATGTATTTATGTCCCTTCCAGACCTATGATTCTATGACCTATAGCTATAGTGAGACAGAAGATAACTAATAGCCTGCATTCCCATATACCAGAAAAGTCTACTACAGCTTGCTAGATAACTCCAGGCAATGGTGATGGTATCAGATAAAGCCTTGGATAGCATACAGTTGCACAAAGTATATGTCAACTTGGAGAAGAATCTTAGAAGACACATCTGCATGGAATGTCATAATCATGGCTCATACAGACATTAAGACTAAAATCTTATATCAATCATCCTGGAAGTAATACCCATGGAATTAAATGGAGGCTACCTTTAAGTAGTCATATACAGGACTACAAGGAAGACTTTTCCTTGTAGCCATTTGGTGTCATTTCTAATCTGGTCTTCTTGGTGCTAAAGTTCCTGCCTCTGAGTTGGTTTCTTTATGAAACAACTTTTTTGTTAAATTGTTAATGATGGTTCTTTTCTCAAATAAGGAAGCTTAGATCTTCTCCTTTAACTCTGATATTAATCATTGGTTCGGGTCGTCCCAAAGGTGCTTTTTCAAGAGGCAATTGGACTTTCTGGTTTTTCTCTGAAGACATTTTGCTTCTCAACCAAGAAGCTTCTTCAGCTCTGAGCTGAAGTCCAGTTGCCTCTTGAAAAAGCACCTTTGAGAAAATCATGATCTGGATGACTGAGAATCTCCATAAACATTGGTATAGGTCCCATTTCTCTCCAAATCATCTCAAAATGGAAAGAGTTTGGCAGGTATTGCCCCTGGCCCCATAATTCTTGTTTACCGGTACCTCTTGGAAAAAATGAACATCTCTATCATCACTATCATCTAGTAATTGATAATCCACATTCTCATTGACTGTTCAAACAAACATGATGGGAAAAATGTGCGCATTATGTGCCTATGCGTGGGTGTGGGTGAACGGGTGTACATATGTGTGTATTTGGCTCCAAATCTTTTTTTTTTTAAAAATAATCATCCCATCTGTGGCAGAAGAAGTTGAGCCTGTGAGTATGATGGATTTGAATTAACTCTCAGTCACAACCCAGTACACAAACTATTCACCACTTAACTGAATGACAGAAGTAATTACATTTTTGTTCCATAGCACTCGGGGTGAATTCAGGCTTGCCTTGGCTGATGAAATCTGTCAATGATGCCAAAAGAAAAAGGTGTGCTCTTCAGAAGCTGGCAGACAAACCAGGTGAGCTAACCCCTCCATCTGTTCTAACATGTCCATTATTCGGTGGAAACACTGAAGCTATTGTTTCCAAGAACGGTCTCGGAGAGGAGGCGGCCCCAACGTTCCTTGGTAGGCATTTGTAAGTTCCTCCCAGGCTCAAGGGGGCATTACAGTAGTCTCACCTTATTTGCCAGTTTTTGTAAAACAACCCATTAGGAAAAGACATTCACTCACAGGGAAGGTGTTCTTTTCAAGGGCAAGCCAGTAGCATGTATGCATGTATTTGCATAATTCCAGAGAAAACAATCCCTAGCAGACAAAACAGAAGAATGGATCTGAATGTATTTTGGGTCTATTTATTGCCTTAATTCACAGGTGAACAACTTTATGGTGCCTTCATAATGTGTGTGTGTGGGGGGAGGGATAGACTAATGGCTTCAACAGCTGCAAGGCAAAAGTAGGTGGAGCTAAGTCTCAAATTGTTAAACTGGGTTACGCTTTTTCGCCATTGTTCCTTTGTTCTGTCCATCCATCCATGTGGAAAGACACTTCATCTCATTTACCATACCATAGTTGTGGCCATCAGAGTTGAAGCTAAAGAGCCCAAGAAAGAAAAATGTGGATGCTACCCGTGGCTCTGGAGACACAATTATGCACTCTGCTTTAGGACAATCTTGTGCAAACTCAACCCTTAGGATTTATAAAGCATAATTTATTAAGTGCTCTTATTATGCATCACTCCAGGTAGTTTACCGCAGCAACAATTCAATAAAAATTAATCTAAATCAGACAGGAACTTCAATAATAATTCTAACAACTATTCATCATGTTAAACCTTCAAAATGAGAATTACTCTAATAGTGAAAAATTATGACAGACTAACATATCATTTTGAAATTGCATTATTGTAAGAAACGCAACAAATCCTAACAATAAGACAAGAGGTTCTCAAACTTTTCAATGCTATACCTCTTGTCATTTCAAATGGTATATAAGGTTAAAGATTAACATCACAATATCACTGCACATGTGCTATCATTCTTTGTGTTCTTGTGGCATGCTATGGGCACTGTTGTTCAGTATCTCACTACTTTAACTGGTTATTATGGGGAATTAGTTCCATATATTTTAAAAACACCAGGATTGAGAAGGCTGAAGTAGAATACACTTGAGAGTTATATGTGTGATGGTGGATCCATCCATCCATCCATCCATCCATCCATCCATCCATCCATCCATCCATCCATCCATCCATCCATCCATAGCTATGATAGGACAAGACTAAATGATATAATTTAGTCTTAAATTAAAGAGCCCTAAAACTTCTTTAAATGTCAACACACACACACACACAAATTTGACATCCAACCTTTTTAAAACATCCATTTTTCAGACATGAAGTAATATTTTCTAATGAGTTATCTTTATCCTTTAAATCATAAGACGTATATTTTACAGTTCTTAAAACCAACACCTATTGAGTGGATAGTCAAATACTGTGTTCCGGCACATAACTAATACTCATCTTCATTCTATTTTTAAATAAATTCCATACAGTATATAATTCAATTGTTGGTTTGTCTTTAAGCACCGGAGAGTCTTAGAATTCATTAATCAATTTCTCTTTACCCTTCTGAGCACTTTCCCCTCCCCTCCCTCTCTCTTTCTCTGTTTGTTTTGCTTGTAGATTGATCAGGCTCACAATTAAGTCCCACTATGTTTTGCAAAACTGTCATCACTAGCACTTTATTAACTGGATAATTTGCTGACAAACTATTTGAACAGCAAAAGGAAGAAGCTGGGGATAAAGGGAGGAAGAATTTACTGCCTCAGGTCAATGAGAAGGCCAAGATCTACCGAAAACCCAGTCAACTGTACCTTAAATATAAGAATCATGCAGTTAGGGACATCCCATCTTTTTTTTTTTATAATGCATTCTTTTATCGGGGTTATTGTCAGGTTAACTGAGAGTGTTTGGACTCCAGATTGTTTTTTTTGTTTCTGGCCTCAAGCAACTCAGATAAAAATAACAATAACCCAAAGCTGGGGATAAAATAGGTAATCATGCACCTGCTAATGAGGTATGTGATTTGTCTAGGATCACTGGATGGATATTGTAATGTAAAGACACTGGATGGATATTGTAATGTTCATCCCTCAGAGAAGAAAAGGTCCTTTCTGTGATGCTTGGCTGAAAACCACACAAATTAGCAATGGAAGACATCTAAATTCAAGATAAGATGATATGACACTTTGAAAAAAAATATGAAAAGACTAACTTGTGCTCACAAAAATAGCATTCCCATGATGAGTAATATCACTCAAATGGGTTTAATGTATCTCACAACCAAATGATATTCCAGTGGGTATTTTCTTGGCCTTTGTCAGAGATTGTTGCCTCTGCTTGGGACAAAGAAATTTGCATCATACAACCTCAGGAAAAGATGTGCAAAGTACCATGATTCCTTGGATAAACGCGTCAAGTCTGGTGACTTTCACCACTCACCTTACAAAGGATACCAGGTAAATTTGACTTGTCCCAAAGTTCTTCTCTGGTTTGGGTTTCATTTTCAGATACCATGTCCTCTGATCATGCAATCCTGGTAATGCAAAAAAAATAAAAAATAAAAAAGTGACTTTCTGGCCCATAAGTGCTGTAAACAACAGACAAGGTGATGGAAAGCAATTTTCATCAGGATAACTCTGGAAAAAAGAAAAATCTTTGATGAAAATCTTAGTCTCCCCAGTTACAGACATAAAATTTCTATGGAGATTCTGTCATCAAAGTCTTGGTGGACCAAGGGTGTTGTTTCAAAAGGCAGATGAACTTTCTTTGTTTCTTCCTTGAAGACATTTCACTTCTCATCCAAGAAGCTTCTTTGGTTCTGAACTGAAGAAGCTTCTTGGATGAGAAACAAAATGTCTTCAAGGAAAAAAATAAAGAAAATCCAGTTGCCTTTTGAAAAACCACCCTTGGGACATTCTTGTATAAAACTGAGATAGAAGTGGGAATGCTTTGGGTAGTTGGGACCATATCAACATTTCTGGAAGAGAAAAAATATATAGTGAAGAAGTCAATAATGAAGATTGAGCTTCCATGACCATATCTGTGTTCATAGCCTAAAAGGGAAATGGAGAATTGTTTTGAAAGTAATTCGACAAAACATTGTTTGAAATGAACATCTTAATCCAACCCTGATAGAGTTGGTCACTTTTTCAGTTCTCACTCCATCTCCTAAGACATTAAATCCTGGCCAATCAATAGCACCACCATTTTTTCTCTAGTGAAAACTTTATTTTCACCTGATCCTGGAGTTATTGCCCAGCTTAAAGCTCATTATATGTGGAGGATCAAATTGTACTATAGAGTTGAGCAAATTGACAATTTCGTATCAGTTTTCCTCCCTTGAAATTCCAAATCTCTGTGCAAAGCTCCTTGGCTAATCCAAGCGGAGCTTGCTTGGATGTTATGTTTGCACAAAGGTATTTGAGGTATTTATAAGGAAGCTATTAACATTAATAAGGCTGTCCTTCTTCCTATATTTTGAAAACAAGAATAGATGTGGGAAGTGAAAAAATAGGGTTCTTTAAAAGAAAATCATTTCCATTTTGGCCCTAAATTGCGTAAAATGTGCTGGAAAAACTGGCCCAAGTGCATGCTGAGCTGTAAAAATGGATGGCTTTGGGTCACTGACTCACTCAACAAAAATACTTTGATGGGTTTTGTTATATTGAAGCGAGAGAATGAAGAGAGAGCCTGCTTTAATTCCTATAGAAAAGACTTGACATAAACCTTATTAACAAATTCAGGTAGTCCTTGACTCATGACCGCAACTGAGATGAGAATTTCTGTTGCCAAGCAAGACGGTTGTTAAGTAAATCACACCTGATTTTAGGACCTTTTTCGCCATGTTTGTTAAGACAACTATTCCAGTAATTAAATGAACCATGCAGTCATTAAGTGAATCCAGCTTCCCCCATTCACTTGGATTTTTGGAAGCCATCCGAGAAGTCACAAATAGCGATCACGTAATATGCAATTTCATAAATACATGCCGGTTGCCAAGTACTTGAATTTTGATAATGTGACCTTGGACATCTGTGAGTGCGAGAAACGGTTGTAAGTCACATTTTTTTCAATTGTAACTTTGAAGGATTGCTAAGCACATGGTTGTAGGTTGAAGCCTACCTGTAAACATTTTCTTTAAAAAAAACAAAAAAAATACCTTTTATTGTTTGAGGTATGAAGTCAATCCACACTGTCTTTCTTAGAGAATGATCTAATTATTCCTTGGTGCTTGGGACATTATATTAGGTTGGTTTATGCTGTTAAATCATCCTATTTTGTTTTCATTTTTTTTTGTCTTAGAGACTTACAAACTGCTCACACACATTATCGCAGCTGTAGGCAAGCTAGTAAAATATCTCTTTTTTAAAAATTGACGAGTTACAAATTAGGTCCTATTTCCATACATCCACAAAATGCAAAGGAAACTTTGTGTGCTTGCCCGCCACTTGCTCAGCCCAGTTCCCAATGGGCCATGGACCAATAGCAGTCCACTGCCCAGAGATTGGGGCTCCCTGATTTATAGAACAGAACAGGACAGGACAAAACAGAATACTTTATTAGCCAAGTGTGATTAGACACACAAGGAATTTGTCTCCGGTGCAGAAGCTCTCAGTGTACATGCAAAAACAACAAACTAATAATTTCTCCAATGTATTCCTCCGATAGGTCAGAGAAGTGTGAGGTTAAGACTCATTCTGCCATCTCAAAGTCTGCCCCAGATTTCCACAAAGTGTTCCAGAAAGCACAACGTGAACTCTCCTCATCCATTCTCTAATTCTGCTCATTCTATTTATAAAAACAAAATTGTTCTGCAAGGCATGCTGGGTAGAACAGTTGCCCAGCTCTTGCCAGGGCAGGATTACTCCTTAATTGCATTGCAGTAATGCCAACTGTGGCCAGCTGAGAACGTTTGCCCATGCACGATGCCAACAATTGAGAGAAGCAAGAGTTGGCAAACTCTGATCCAGCAACACTCACAGTACAGTTAGCGATATTCTGAGTGAGGTCTACATCCAGGGTAAACACCATAACAGACAGGCTAAAATTGTGTAACCCAGCAATAGCTGCACTAAGTTGGACTTTTGAAAACCACAGAGCTCAGGATCATAAAGTTACGTTTTGTGTAATAGGTCATAATTGGCTTTTTTGCATCTGAGGTTGAACAAACTACTCAAAACTATTATTATCGTTACATTGCCTTTCCAAAGACCTCAGAGATTATTGTGATGTGACTCTGGGGCAGGGTTTCCCAACCTTAGCAACTTTAAAACCCATGGACTTCAATTCCCAGAATTCCTTGACCTGCATGGCTGTGGAATTCTGGGAATTGAAGTACCCATAGGTTGGGAAACCCTGTTCTAAGGGTTGGGGATGGGTTTATTAGACTGATGAAAGCAGCATCACAATAGAAGCCCCACCCCTTTATAGGATAGGGCATGCTTACCTAAAATGATATTCTTATCAAACTTTCTGAATGGGGTTAACCTATCTCTCTCTCTCTCTCCCCCTCCCTCCCTCCCTCCCTCCCTCTCTGACATGATAATCCTGATCTAAAACAAACCAAATAAAGCACAGATTGTACCTAGGTCAAGCTCTTCTTTGTTCTGACAAAACTGAGCTTAAAATAGAGCTTGTTAAAATAAACATGACCAGATCAAGCAAATATACAGGCTGAAACTGACAGGAGTTACACACAATTCTGTATCAACAGCAACAATAAACCTTTGTAATCCATTCAAATTAAACAATTTCATACAACAGATGAATCCAGATTAGAAATGAGTACAGGATATGTATCTTAGCCTGGTAGATAGCCATATATAATAATTATTCTTACTGTGTTGAGCAACCTTCTTCATCTCCGATGTTTTCCAAATTCAAGAGCTCAAATTCCTAGCTAGCACAGCTATTGTTGTGGATTCTTAGAACTGAAATCAGCACAGCTTTGAAAATATACGTGGTATGGAAGGTTGGCCCTCAACAGATCTCTACAGCACGGGTGTCCAACTTTGACCACTTTAAGACTTGTGGACTTCAAGTCCCAGAACTCCCCAGCCAACATGGCTGGTGGGAGAATTCTGGGAGTTGAAGTCCACAAATCTTGAAGTTGCCAAGATTGGACTCCACTGGTCTACAGACTTAATCTCAGGTTCAGGTGATCCTTTTCAGTATTCATTAATTATATCTTTGTGGTATCGTCAGTTGGCAACTGACTGAGAAGATTTCTAGGGACAGGGTTTATTTATTATTTTTCCACATGAAAGGAGATAACTATGGAGGAAATATATTCAGAAGATGAACCATTTCACTCAGTTAAAGGTTACAGACACATGATTGCCACAAGCACTCTAGGTCCCCATTTACTGACCTCGGAAGGATGGAAAGCTGAGTCAACTCTGAGCCCAGCAGGATCGAACCCCAGATTGTGGGCAGAGTTAGCTTGCAATACTGCATTCTAACCACTGTGCCACCAAGAGCTCCACATGGCACATATGTAGACACTTCATTGGCTGCCCTTTCTTTGAAATTCCCATGAATTCAAGGAAATTAACTAAAATGTTTTTTTTTTCTCCCAAATATTGTTTTCAGGTAAAAGTTTGTTCCGAAGTAGCCTCTTTAACTGTAACATTTTCTATTTCTCCTTCTACCATATGTCTCAGCTATCAGGTATTCTCTTTCCTTGGCACAGTATCCCAGGCACATTACTGGATTAACAGTTCACTCCTCTGCTTTTTAATGAGTGAGTGGGTAGCTATTCCTGCCAATACCCGAACCAGAATTCTATTTCACCAAGAGTGTTCTATCATGTGGGGTGAATTGTCCACTTGATATTGGCGTAAACTCATGATTCCTCAGCAAGTGCCTCTGTTGGAGTCACATTTTATGAGATGAGCAGCTATATAAATGCGATGAAATCAATACATAAATAGTTCTTACTAGAAAAATAAAAAACACCTTCCAATAAATCACAAGGGGGAGGGGCAGGAAGAGGAGAAGGAGGAGAAGAAAATAGTTTTTACCTAGTTGGTGAAGGAGGAGGAGGAGGAAAAGGAGGAGGAGAAGGAGAAGGAGAAAGAAAAAGGAGAAG
>JANHFL010008833.1:21317-33695 GCA_032468155.1 Oxyrhabdium leporinum
CTATCTATCTATCTATCTATCTATCTATCTATCTATCTATCTATCTATCTATCTATCTATCTATCTATCTCTCATCTCTCATCTATCTTTCTATCATTCTATCATTCTATCATTCTATCTATTTATCTATGGACCTATCCATCCATCCATCCATCCATCTAATCTATCTATCTGTCTGTCTATCTATCTGTCTGTCTGTCTGTCTGTCTGTCTGTCTGTCTGTCTGTCTGTCTGTCTATCTATCTATCTATCTTATTGTCTATTACCTATCATTTATTTCTATGTGGTATGGTATTTGATCAGAGCTTTCATCAATTTCTTTCCAAAATAAGGCAATCAAGAAGAATTACAGGATTTGATATTTTTTAAAATTCCAATTAGTGAAATTTCCAAATGAAGTTGTAAAATTACATATTGGATTCTAATAAGGTATTAATTCTTTGTTCTTTTAATTATCTTTGTTAGTTTATTTTGCATGTGCCTGGTCTCTGTTTAGATCCTGAAGTATTTCCTTCAAGGATTTTGGTAATTATTTCAATCTGAGTTGTTTTCTTTTGTCTTATTATTTTTCAGCATTCCCAAATCAACAAATGCTACATTCAATTAGATCATGCAGACACGGGCTATAGTATTTGAAATAAATATTTGTAAGTGCCAGCCATTGTATAAGTTAATGAATCCAACCATAAGGATATTAGAGATATTGGACCCTACAAGAGATATTGGATCTAAAACTTTTAGTCAGTCTGGGAAGCCCTTTCCAAAACTTCTAACTTCCCTTTTCTGTAAATTCCTCATGGTTGAGCTGGAGGTATATTTAAGACTTGTTGAACTAAGTCAATCTTCTTCAGCTTCAATTTCTTCACTAGTTATGGAACATTAGGTTTTATAATTAGTTGGATCCATTCTTCCCTCTATCCATACAATATTTCTTAGGACACTGGTTGCCACACTATCCCAAAGCACAGTAGAGCTATCCCTGAATTTAGTAATATTTTCTTTAAACGTGTTACCCTTTTTTTGTATAAATGTACTCTATGTGTTATCACCGGACAGCTCAGTTTTGTTTCATCAGGCCCAAATACTTTGTTCCAAAAGTTTTCAGGATGATCAAGATGCTGATTTTAGCAGTGTGTGCATGCGTGCGTGCACATGCATTGGGATTGGGAGGTTGTTGGTTGGGTTTTTTATATATGTTAGATAATGACTCATAATAGTGGACAAATGCATTCCTTGTGGTGACTTTTCCATTACAGCCATTATTGTACTCTAAACTACTACTACACCAGTGTCTGCTAAAGGTCTGAGTAGGTAATTTGTAGTGATCATTTTGCAGATCTGACCTTTGAGGCAGTTCTAGCAAAGGTTCTAGCAAAGGTTTTTCATGGTTTTCCAGAACTTCCTTTGACTTGAACAGTTTCATCTAACTTCAATTTCTTAATACTTTTTCACACACTTGAAATTGCCAGCTGGATACATTTAGAGATTATATGTAGACTTCCTCTGCTTTGTAAGAGTGAATTCTTTTCATTTTCAAATGCTCAAACAGTGGTTTAGAGAAGCCCATGATGGCTGAAAAACTATAACAACATTTACAACATAAGCAGGTAGAAATGTTAGAGGATTGTCTTCCCTTGTTTAATTGTAGATCTAATGAGTCAATAATTTGGGGGGCTTATTAGTAAGTTTGCAGCAAGGAAAAAAAATAGCAGAAAGAATCAACTGGAAGGCTTTCCAAATTTCTCTAATTGCCATATTCATTGTTTTCATATCTCAGCTTTCTAAACAACTGTATTAATAGTAACTATGCATCCAAATTTTTAGGCACATTCCTATACTGTGTTCAGCTATATAGGAAACCAAAACAATTCACAGGTTTTAAACAACTGTTCCCTGCCTCCAACACTGTCAAAGTTCTTTGAATGTTCCAGCCCATTGTGCAGAAAACAGATTGCAGCAACATTCAATATTCGTCCTCAAAACACTGGAACTAAAGACCCCCTGAGACTATAAAGTAGTCTAGTAAATTCTTCTTGTCTACCCTTGTATATGAAAAAGTGAAAGCAACACAGCCTTATTTTCCAAAGAGACTTGCTATCCTTCTGGATTCCTCCAAAGCAACGAATTGCTCATGAGCTTGGGAATTGTCAATATTTCAGAGGGAACTACTTTTCACTCATACATACATACACACGCACACATACACACACACAAACATAGAATAACTTCAACTGCCCCAGTTTGAACCAGAATTCAGCCAAATTAAACTCATAATCCTATAAAACAGGAAAAAAACTTGCCTGTGTCAAGCTTCTCTTATAAATGCATTCCTAGACTAAATATAGAAAAATGTAATCAATTTGTTCTGAGCATCATAATTGGAGAAAATAATAAGAGTTCTAAAAGTTGACATGATTACAGGAAAAATAAGAATACCTTCATAGTTATCTTCAAAGGAAATATATATATATACTTTTATATTCTGTGTAAATACATGTACTTTCATATTCTGTGTTTTATATGTGTGTTTTATACGTATAAAAGTATATGTATAAGAATCTATTACACTACATTTCTTCTGCTTTTCTTCAATACTTTATAGAAAAATAATAAAAACACTGTTGGTTATTAATATTATTACTATACAATATATGCAAGTAAGTTAATTAACTACTAATTCTAATACCATCTAATACGTATGGGTGAATATCTTTCTTTTCAGCCTCTGGGCTTAATCATGGACGGAATCATGCACCATATGATATACAACGCAAAAAAAAATGGCAGAAATTTTCTAAACAGAAAGGTGCCTTACCTTTGAAGAAACACTCTTTGTTGTGAATAATGTAAATTTTCTTATTTTGCAAGCATGAAGCTCGATGCAGTTCACAATGATTTTCATAGAATTTGCCATCTGATCCACACACTGGCATGTAACTGGGCTTGCAATCATCTATGCATCTACATTCAGGTTGATTAGTCTCCTTGTTCACAATACATTGACTTCCCCGTTCGCAATACTTTTTTTCACATGATGCATGGAGCCCATCTTGCCCATAAAGCACTGAAAAAGAAGGAAAAACATTCCGAGCATGAATAATCAAGCAGAATCACCGGAGGAAACTTTTTTTTATGTCAACTGAGCATTACAGTATATCCAATAGGCATTGATGAGTTTATGTCAAGGAAGATGTATTGAATGTAGACATGTTCCACAGTGTGGCATCCATGTAAATGTGCAAGACTACACTTGATGATTTCATCTTAATATAATAAGGTATATATATTAGGTAGATATTAATATATAATGTATAAAAGAGCTTCAATGGGAGAACTGAACAGTGAAATCACACAGGAGACCTGTTGAAAAGATTCCACATCATCAGACTTTAGATAATAATATAGTATTTTTTAAGCCTCTTATGCAACCTACTGTGTTATTTAATCTGTTATTTCATGTTCTTCTTCTTAATAATGGCAGGCCATTAGCCTGGTATTTTTGTATCCCTTTTCCAACATAGTTACTACTATTTTTTCACTGTCATCAATAATTAATTAGCAAAACACAAACCCATAAGCCCATGGATATTTAAATTTGCAATGCTAGCATACGCAGTAAAGATTATCTTTTGTTCATTCAGTTTAGAAGAGGGACTTTTTTCCCACAGATGAATACATAATAGGGCACTGCAAGTCTTTTAAAGGAGCAAACAATTAACAGCAGTTATTGCAGAAAATGTTAAGCAAATGGCTAAATAATGCTATCTTGCAACAATACTAGCTATAATCAAGCCCTGATTAGGCATTCAAATATCTGTCATGGAAGGACTGCCTGACACAATCAGAAGTCCATTTCAGCAACTTTTTATGTCAAACTAAAAGGTCTGGAAGCTGGTTATAACTGTTTAGCCAAATTTGGTTGAAATTCATTTTCAGCCATTCCAGATCAACATGGGAAAGGCTGACTGGTAAAGAGAGTATTCGGGTTCTAAGATTAGAACTTTGAATGCCAGAATAAGTTTTATTATAACATTTATGTATTTTTATACTGGCAGCATATTATGAGCAGTGGATGTACTGTGTTCCTGAATAATGCTCATGCAGATGGAATAAATTGGGGCAAAACACTCACCAAATCAATATTTTAAAATAAGAATTTGACAAAGCTGTTGGGTTGTTCTTGAACAGCTTTATTTTTAAATATACAACTGAGTTGACTGACATTGCCAGTCTCCAATCATTAGCATAATTTCTGACAATTAGAAGATTATTGTGTACTGCTAATTATAATAAGCATTAGTTATAGCATCACAAAGGATGATGTAAAAAACAGAATCAAGATAATGGTTGATTTTCAGTATATTGTTTGCTTTAACTCTCTTGCAGCTTCTTGTCGTTGTTTCAGAAAGCTTCAGTACAGAAGACAGAGATTCTAATCTAACTGAAGTCCGTATTGATTTGATATATCAAATGACATAAATCAATAGCTTCACATGTTTAAAAATGAAATTTTATACACACACACACACACACACACATATATTCTGACAAGTGTAGTTAAACCTTTATTTTCACCACTGTGGACTGAAAGGAAAGATATCTGGTATTGGAGGCTTAACTGCTTCACTCAATAACTCATTAAAATTCCACAAGGTTTGGAGAAGCTGAAAAGTATTGACATTTTTCCTGAATCATAATAAACTAGAAGGTCAAAGTGTCCAAGTGGCATGAAAATTACAGCCCCTAAGTGGCATATCTGAATATCCTTTATTCACTTTACTAATTGTTCAATGTGCCCCTGAAACAATATTCATGGAAATGCTAATAGTAACCTATATACAATCTGACTTGCCAAGGTCACTTCCAATTACAGGATACACAATGCTTAAACACATTGTTCAGTACTGAATACAGAAGTCCTTCAGAAGAAAATGAGCACAGCATTAATCATCGAATTCATTATTATGTTAAAAAAATATGAAAATCTCTTCTGAAGATTTTTTTTTTAATAAAGAATCAGCACATGCATTCAAGCTGGTTTCTGGACTAATATAGACTTTGGGAAACTCTAAACTATCTTCCTGGATAGGGGAGAGGGGAGGATGAGAGAGGCCTGCTTGCCAAATCTCTCCATAAGCCTCCCAAAAATATGTGTGCAGGAGGAATTGTATGATTCATCAAAATATTTTGATCATTGCTTAAGGACAAGAAATGAATGTCATTGCTTAATGAAAGAAATGAATATTTAAAAGAAGCAACAGATTAGGCAGTTAACCTTTAGGGTATAACTTTGAAAAGAAGCTACAACTTAACAGCAAAAATCTACCTACAATGTATAGGTAGTCCTCAATGTACAGCTACAATTGAGCCCAAATTTTCCATTGCTAAGCAAGACAGTGGTTAAGTGAATTTTGCCCTATTTAACTATCTTTCTTGCTACAGTTGTTAAGTGAATCACTTCAGTTGTTAAGTTAATAACATGGTTGTTAAGTGAATCCAGCTCTCCCATTGACTTTGCTTGTCAGAAAGTTGTCAGAAGGTTGCAAAAGTTGATAACATGACCCTTGGACACTGCAACCATCATAAATACCAAAGCCAATTGCCAAGCTTCCAAATTCTGATCATATGAATACAGGATGCAACAGTTGTATGAAAAACAGTCATAAATCACATTTTTTAGTGACATTCTAACTTCAAACAGCCACTAACCAAGTGGTTGTGAATCCGGGATGACCTGTACTTCATTTATTTATTTGAATCCCACTTTTATTATTTTTACAAATAACTCAAGGTAGCAAACCTATTCAACACATATTCGTCCTCCTATTTTTCCCACAACAACCCTGAGAGCTGAATTGGGTTGAGAGTGTGTGACTGGCTCAAAATCACCCAACTGGTTTTCATGACTTAAGGAGGAATTTGAAGTCACAGTATCCTACTTTCTAGCCTGGAGCCTTAACCAATAGACCAACCAACTGGCTAATAGAAAAAAAAAAGTAGCATTGCTAATCCCAACGCCATATTAATATGTATCATGATGCTGGAAATTAATGATAGAATAAAAGACAAAAACAAGATTCCAGTCAGAGGCGGGCTGCTCTTGCTTTGGCAAGAGGTTTGCTGGTTGCGTGTGCGCATTTGCGTGTGCGGTTGCTTCACTCGCACACGCTGCTTTCGTGCTCGTGCAAAGCAAAAGGGAGGCAGCTGATGATGAAAGCAGCTCCGGTGATTAGAGCAGGGGCAGCACAGAGCTCACCTGAGCAGCATGGGTGGCAGAAAGGTAAGTTATTTAGTGAGAGCTTAGGGCAAGGGCCAGTGGGCAGGGCCAGCCAGAGCTCAGAGCAAGAGGTTCACCAGAACCTCTGCAACTATGCAGCAGCCCACCCCTGATTCCAGTCTATATTGCAAAATATCTGAACCATAATATAATCTTCCAGTAAACAAATGCTTTGGTAGGAATTTTAGTCCATCTCATCTGTTCCAGTTTTTCAGACTGTTCCATTTTCAACATTGAAAATGCATGTGAAAATATCCATATTTGAACATTTTGCATAAACTTACTGCATTTTCCCCCATATCAAAAAATGTCAAATTCACCTACTACATTCAAAAACAGCACCTGCAGGTGATGAGAGTTAAAGAAAGATGAGAAGCTGGAGGGTTGGAAGACTTCCAAATCTTTTCTAATGCCCAGAATTAAGTGTTTGTTATGGGACTGTCCAGAAATAACTCTATTTTTTAATTACTGTGGAGAAATCTGCATAGTTACATCATGTTCCTCATTTAAAAATAATGAAGAAATAATGGTATCCTTTATATTTCTCTAGTCAGGGACTAGAAATATTGGTTCAATTATTAGTTAGATGAAGTAGACCATAGACAAAATGTTGGGTGGTAAAGTAACTTCAATAAAGCACTAGTATGTTCATTATACCAAGGTGCTTTTTCCAAAAGGTATTTTTTACTTTGAAAATGTTTAATTTATTATCCAAGAAGCTTCAGATCAATTCCAATATCAATTCTCAAACTAGCATTCTGGGGAACTCTGGGAGTTGAAGTCCACACATCTTAAAGTTGCTAATGTTGAGAAATACTATTTTAAACTATTACAAGACAGCAGCCAAAAGTTTCCTAAACCTTTTCTGCCACCCAACTCTAATCCAGAGTGCTCTTGTTCTAAGCATCATTATAGTAATTCCACAATGGGCTGGTCTGAATCATATGATCATGTCTCTACAGAAGTCCATATTTCTGGAACTTTATCAGCACACAGGCCACAAGCCTAATTTAATCATTTATGGTCCACATACTCAATAAACTGAAACTAACATATTCTTCTAGAGTAGGGCTGTCAAACTCGCACCCCATGGGCCAAATGCATCATGTGCTGGCCACGCCCACACCTGGTTTATCAAAGGGAGAAAAAGTCCCGATATGTCACATAATGCCGCCGTGACGACACAAGTTTGACACCACTGTTCTAGAGGAAACATTTGCTGTCTTGTGGCGCCAGACATAGTTCCACTTGGAGTTAAATACTTTTACTTTCAGCTGCTAGCCAGGACAACGATTTAGAGAGATTTTGGAAAATTAGTTTGGTGTAATGACTCAAATATTCACTTAGAGACCAGGTTCTCCTAGTTCTGGTTCTCCTTTAGGCATGAAAACCAGCTGAGTGACTTTGGCCCAGTTACCCTCTGTTAGCCTGCCTGATTATATTCTTGTTGTGTGGAACATAGGCAGGAACATCAGATATGTATGATGCCTTGAGCTGACCAAAAATAAAGATGAGACAAAAAACTAATAAATGATAAAATGAGAATTTGGAGACTTTGAACCATGTATTGTTTGTTTTTTCTCTTTTCCAAGCTATCTTAGAATTTACTTCTCTTATCTAATGTCACCCTCAGTCAGTGTTTAGCTAATCGCTTTCTCCTTGCTTCTCTTAGGTTTATTCTAATTCTAACAATCCTTCAACCACTTCTGTATTCATAAGGACAAGGAGTGGGAAATGAGATGGTTACTTATGGAGTTTCTCCAACAGATCAGCATAAAACAGAACTCAAATTTAGTGTAAATATGTGTTACTGATGTTCATTTAGTAGTTAGTAGACTGTAAGATTTTAAGCAGGAAAATAAATCCCAGAGAGGTAATGGATGATGGGAGGAAATCACCTGGATGTCTCTATCGGCCACCATTTTTGTGTTAGATATAAGCATGTTCAAGTCATGGGCTCTTCTAGTTTTTTTCTTTCTTTTGAAACAAGACTAGAACCGAACAGCTATTCAGAGAGAGAAGAAATTCAGAAATATGTACCTTGTGAAGTAACACAATGAACGCCCTAGTAGGGAAAAAAAATCTATATTTATATATATGTAAACAAAACCAGCTTTGGTTTGAGATGTTACTTGGGCAATAAGAATTATTTTAGCTGTGTCTCACAACAGGGAGGTCCTGTTACAAAAAGTTCCAGAAGTGGATTTTCAAAAGCATTTTTAATTAAGAAAGTGGTGAGCAATAGCTCTCAACTAACCCTTGACCTCAGTCTTCTATTAGGTAAAGTGTTTCAGAAGCCCTGCTCTCCCAGGTGATGCCTGTTTATAGCAGAATGCTATCCCTTTAAAGCCACAGTGCCTCCTGAAGTACACTTGAATACTTAAAAAGAGATGAGTAGGCTTATCAGCCAAAGCACAAAAATGATCTGTCTACCAGTTCATTTCTCAACTTCTGAGACAATGAAAAAATCCAGGATGTAGTTCACTAATTAAACAAGCCTCTCATCAATTTGTCTCTCTTGTTATTAAAACCGAATGAATTTCCCACTCCTGCAAGGATTATAAAAAACAGTAATGGAAAAGGTAATCAAGTGGAACTAGTAGCTAACCGCTTGGAGGATTTATGAGCCCACCACAGTGTATGAAAAAGATATAATTTGTTTAATTTATTAGTCATAAGGAAAGCAATTTTCTAGGGTTAAAAATGGATCATCTTACAAAACAAGCCACTTTTTAACACTAATTAAATTTAGGAAGTATGGCCCAAGATAGGAGCTTCTCTGTCATATAATAGGAAGGAACCTTTGCCTCCCTCATCAAGTACCATTAAATATTTGTTTTCAGATTAATGCTGGTTAAGTATATCTGGATTTTAGTAACAAGTATGTTTTGTATAAATTCAATTGGCATGAGCCAGCCCAAATGAAGCCATAATATGTTCTAATTGCTTTCTATAGGAGCATAAAGAATATGCTTAGTTTCTGATGATTCATTTCCCTAATAGCACAACTTCATATACCTAATATGCCTATACTAGCAAAACTCCATTTGTTAAATCTAGAAATAATAGCTTTTTTTTGGTGAGATGGGCAGCATATAAATTAAATAAATACATTTGTATGTTCCAGTAACTAACTTTTTAAAAAAAAACTGAACAATTGGTTAGAAGGCTACTTTGTAGGCACTGCTTCAAAAATGTATTTCATTTGATTATCCAAAAGAAAGATAAGATTTACACATCGAGTAACAACTAACACAGAAGCCTCTTGATAGCCATCATGAAAAGGAATCTAAAAGACAGCACCAACACCAGTTAGGAAAAGCATATCCCAAATTTTTATTCAAATAATAACCAGGTGGCTAATCTAAAATAAAGAACAGTGAGAGTCTTGCCAATAAAACTAGAAGGAAGCCAAACTGTCCTTATAAATGAAGACTGGAAATATATTTGAAAATATATTTTCAGTAAGAACAGGCTTGATGTATCCTTTCTGAAAAGGTGAAGAGGAGGAACACCAATCTTCTCTAGACCAGTGTGTGCATTACAACATTAATTGCAGGAAAGCTTCTCATGCATACATTATATATTAATTACTTGTAAAGAATAATTACTGATAAAGTAAATTTAAATATCTTGCATGTCTCCATTGTATTCTGCTTGCTACTTTGCTTGTAAGGATAACAAACCAGTGATTCTGACAAGGGAGCTTTCTTCTCCAGTTTCCTTTGCAATGCCTGTTTACAATTGTTCCTCAGGTAAAATGATGCCATGGAGCACTATAAATTTAGTCATATGCAAATTTACCTTGCTTCTTTTCAAGGAGCAAACCAAAGTATGCCTTTTTGTCACTGCCATAGGAAAAGAAAGACATAATTTTGGAGAAGTGCCTCAGGTCTAACATTAGAGGCAAATCATGCTAATACATCACAATTATGATACAAATGGAACAAAAAAAAATCCAGGATGACTCTTCTTTGCAACAATCACATACCAATTTAGAAGGAGAATACATCCATACTGAATGCAATTCTTGCTTCATATTATGCAAACTTACAAAGCATTAGCCAGCATTCCACATTCAATGATATTGCACTTCTATATAGCTCGACAGGATTTTAGTTTAACAAGTACAGCCTAGTCTTTCAGGTGGTGAGGAAATGTGGAAGCCACATGCATTTTTCATGTGTAATGCATATTACCTACATTGGATATAGAAAGGGATAGCAACATGCCCCTCCATAAGTGAGATGGCACTCTCTACATTTGATATATAAATTAAACAAAATTATACAGGAAAGCGATAATGGGAATCTCAGAGGGGAACAACAGAACGCTATCTGCTTTGTTTAAAATTTAAAAATAGTCTGAGAACTGAAACAGTGGAACAGATATTTAGAACCAGGGTACATTACGTCATAAGCTATTTGAGGAACTAAGAAACTTTCAACTGTAATTTATAGGATTATGCTAACAAACCTGAGGATGATACACACAAATGCTTAGAGAGATATACAGACTGCCTAGATCAGTAATTTTCAAACTTTTTGAACTGATGGGGTATATGCTCACTGTTGAAAGTCGACATCAGAGTGGGGACAGACAGCAACAACTGGAATTAAGTTCTTGGGGAACACGGGGTAGGAAAACTAAACAGTAATGGCCTTCTGCTCCTGAGCAAATGTACTGAGCACAACCTGTGCATCACAAATATAAAAATCAGTCTTGTAAACAAGTACAAAACAACCTACCTGCACCCCAGGCACAAACATTGGCACCTACTTGACTATGTCATACTACATCAGCACAACCTTAAAAAGGTCCCTATCACCCAGACCATGTGAAGGGCTGAGTGCTGGTCTGATTACAGGCTGGTCTGGTTGGTCATCAACCTGCATGTGCTGCAAACAACCAAGGACACTCAGAACATCATTCAACATTGGTACAATGAAAGACTGAGGCCATTTCCAACATCTTCAAGATATATTTTTTTAATGAAAAACATGTCCGGTTTACCACTTGTAGGAACCTGTTCTGAAAAGTAGATGCAGTTTAAAGATATCATCATGCAGCCTGCAAACAACTGTACTTGGACTGAAAATCCAGATGCTCCAAGGCTGATTTAATGAAAGCCAGAAAAACATTTCAGCAATTCTTCAGGCCAAGAGCAAGTCCTATAAAGACTGGCAAAATGATCCATCCTGTCTTAAAGAACAACAAGTTTAATACCTGAAGTCCAAAGTACAGACAGAATTGCAAGTAATACAAGACAAATGGCATCAGAGAATGTTGAGCACTATGCAGTCATGCATGCTATCAAAGACAGCTTTGGTGCCATAAAGACAGATTAAGTCCTTTTAAGTTAGGATGCTATCCCTCTTGCTGTCACCTGATGGGGAAAATCTAATCAAAGACCAGGAAGGGCTGAAAAACTGCTGGGCTGAACACTTTTCCAATCTATTTAATAGGCCATGCAGAGTTAACCTTGATGTCGTAGAGCAGGGGTGTCAAACTCAAGGTCTGGGGGCCTGATCCGGCCCACAGGGTGCTTAGATCAGGCCCGTGGGGCCGTCCTGGGAACAGCAAAGGACTGGCCTGAGATGCCTCTGCCAGTGAAAATGGAGTTCACGGAGGTGGTGCGCAGCCCTCCTGAGCCCCATTTTCACTGGCAGAGAGTTGCAGGAGGCCCTTGCAGCCAAAAACAGAGCTCAGGAGCCCATTTTTGCTGGCAGAGTGCTAGGGCCACCACAGATGCTCCCCCAACATGAGTGATATCATGCTGACCACACCCATCCTGGTCACGCCTCCCCTGGCCACCCAGGTCAAATACAGCACTGATGCAGCCCTCAATGAAATTGAGTTTGACACCCCTGTCATAGAGTATATTCCTCAGTTGTAAGTCTGGGATGTTCTAGATTTGCCTCCCTCTACTGATGAGATCAAGAAAGCAACATTGCATCTAATAATATTTCCCCTGTTAATAATGTTAGGATGTACCAGTGCTTCCGTAGTCGACAACCAGACGGAGATTTTCAAGTAATATTGATTTCTAACTTTTTCCCACACTGTTAATAAAGCATTTCTTATATAATGTCTCTGGAAAT
>JANHFL010008834.1:6028-19859 GCA_032468155.1 Oxyrhabdium leporinum
CACCAGTTGAAGCTTCCGGATGCTGCTCTTAGGGAGCCCCATGTAGAGGGCATTACAGTAGTCCAAGCGGGATGTGATCCATTTAGTGGATGAATGGATACATACTCCCAGAATGACAACCTTAAAAAACTTTGATAAGAGAAAATAGCACCTGGAGATCTGCTGTACTACTTACTGTCCTACACTTATCTATTTTGTGACATTTAGAGGAATAACCCTGAAAATCTGGAAAATATCTAATGGAATGATTTTTAAAGATTGGAATTAACTAGCAATTCAAAGAATGGACTTAAAGAGTAATTTTGGAAACCCCCTGGATTGTATAATTGGAGCCTATTGACTAATTGTAGAACATAAAGAATTATAACTACTGTATATCTTGATGAAGAATACTAAGATTAAGTAATTTATTGGCTTTTGAAAGTCAAAAAGAACAGACTTTTTGGAGCGGTGACAGATTACTGACAGAATAGTGAAATACTATTTAGACTTTTTAAAACAAGGCAAGATAGTGCAGCAGGAGGATTCGGAGACATTTTGTGAAGAAATCATCCCGTTACTCCAAGGGCTTTATGAAACGATCATGGGGGGTCATTGGGAGATAAAGGATTTATTAAAGGACTGACAACATGATATAATTGACTTACATTATGATATAACTGAAAAGATTGAAAATACGCAACAAGAAACAATGAATCAAAACGAAGAAATTCAGGAAACAAGGGAAATAATTGGGAGTCTAGAAGAGACAGAACAGACTTTGCAACAAATAGAAAAAGGAGGGGGGGGAGATCATAAAGTTGGGCGAAATAAAGTTGGGAGTATATGTAACAGGAGAAAGAAAAATAAATTTGAATAAATTGTACAATATCCTTGGGGAAAAGATAGAAAATTTGGCAGACTCGGGTGGAGCCTAAAAATGATATTACTATTGAATAAATGAAAACAAAGCCAAAAATGATTGGATGTACTAAAGATAAGAATAGAATTAAAAATCAGAAATGGAAATATTTGTTATATGTATTTTTATATAATACTATTAAAGTGAATTTAAGAGATTAAGATCAGATTTTGAAAAAGGTACTATCAGATATAACGCTATTACCATTAAGATGAAGTAATAAATAATTGAAAAAATGAAAAAATGAAGGATTAAGCATTGACATAGATATGTATAATAATATTAGACTATGTATTTTTGATAATTGTTGTAATCTTTATTTTTCTTATATTGGAATTAACGATACTCAGCCAACGCACTGTCCATGCAATGAGATGTATGTCTTAAAATAAAAAAACAAAAAACTTTACATTAAAAAAAAGAAAGGTAAAGTCTATGCTATGTATGTAACATGGCCAAAAATAAATCCAGTGAATATTTAGAAAGAGTTGGAAAAAAAAATCCCTCCTAAAGCCTCAGAGAAAGGCTATGAGAGAAAGTATCTAATATGGGATTAGATGGCAATGTTCCAACTCCATGTAAGACCTTTTTCTGTTTTTCTGTTTAGGTAGCCCTCAATCTATGACCACAATTGAGCACAAATTCTGTTTGCTAAGCAAGACAGCTCTTAAGTGGGTTTTGCCCCATTTTGCAACGTTTCTTGCCACATGTTAAGTGAATCACTGCAGCTGTTAATTTATTATACGGTTGTAAACTAAATTTGGCTTCCTCATTGATTTTGCTTGCCAGAAGTTTGCAAAAGGTAATCACGAGTTTGGAACACTGCAACTGTCATAAATATGAGTCAGTTGCCAAGCATCCAAATTTTGATCACTTGACCATGGGGATCTGTAAGGGCCATAAGTGTACAAAATGATAATAAGTCTCTTTTTTCAGTGCCATTGTAACTTCTAGTGGTTACTAAAGGAATGGTTGTAAGTTGAGAACTATCTGCATAAACACGGGAAATTTTAATATATTTGGCATTGCTAAAATACAAACTTTAAAAAATCTTTTTAATAGCAGATTGAAGTTATTAATGTCTATCTTTAGAATCTTTTATCAAAGGTGAGTCTCTTAACATTTAAACTAAATATTAAACTTTGGATCAATTCCTTACTCTTAGCCTCCATTTTATGTGACCTCGAATTCCTACGCAACTGCCGAGACCAAAATTTAATCCCCACAAGCTTCCAATTGAAATTCCACACCAACACTGCAGCCATCAAACGCATACTAAGAAGAACGGAATTAGCCCTAATTAGAAACGAACTCCACACAAAAAGATTCCTACTAGACCGAATCAACAAAGATCTCCTCACACTTCACCTCAAACTCAGCAACAAGATCCACCCCGCACTTTGGGACAAATCTAAACAACTCGCTGTCTGGAGAGCTGAAACACAGACCACCCTCAAAACAGACACACACACAAACAAAATAAAAAAACTACAAAAACGCCAAAAACAAACCTCTCCCCCCTCACAACCATACATGAAACAAACAGTGCACAACATCTCAAACAGGATCCTTACCGAAGACGAAACCAAAGTTCTTTCAAAAGGATTCAACTTTGCAGTAGCTCCCAAACACATTCAATTGAGATATAATTTCTAGTAACATCAACAACAATATAGGATCAAAATGCTACATTATTCAGATATATCAGAGAATCTAATTGCCTCCTCCTCTTGTGCTGAATCCACTTGCCCATACTGCCTTCTATCCCCAAGAATTTTAGAGAACCCTACTAGGAAAAAAGATTATAGCTCGTCAAACTAAACTGCCCCAGACATGGTAGATGGATGAGTTAAAGAAGAATCAGAAAGTAGATTTTCCTTTTCCTTTTCTTTTGACCCCAAAATTATCCATTACTGAAGAAAGTGAACAGGGGCTCAACTCATATAGGACCTCAATATCTCAGCTCTGAAATCAGTTTTGAAAGCATTTCTATTTATGTTTTCCCTTTTCCATTTAATTATAAAAATTGTAGATGGATTATAGGGATATCTTGCTCTGCATTCAAAATAAGATTGCATCTTTATAGTCTAGCTTGCAATTGGCTCATACAATATGGAATGTTTACTTGCCCCTATATTACTCATAGCATGAATATAGAAATTACATATAGATCTATCTATATGTCATCATAATCCTATATAATCTAGTCTAATCACTTTGAAAGATGATTCAAAGAAATGGGTTTTAGTATCTATTTTGTAGGTAAGGGATTAACTAAAGAAAACTTAAGGATGCAAGTATTCTGTTCTCAAATATAGTGAACCAAGATGACATCAAATGTAACTTGTTCCTTTTTTTTAGAATGCCTTCTGGACATACTCTCAATTAAACACTCATCTTAGGCTACTTGGGTAAAAAATTCCAAATTTGATGGCAAAATTCAATAGTATAACAAATAATTTACCATTATTTATAGAAAAGGATAATGAGAAGATGATTCTCTATCTATTCAGACATAGTGTAGCAAGCTGGATTTATTTATAGTAATATTATTTGGTAGCAAGGAATAAACTGTGATTGAATGTAAAAAAGTATATTTTTGATGAGTTAAAGAGATTAAATAAAATCAGGCAGATTTTGACAGAGAATGGTGTGTAAATGAGAGGTGTTATCGAGAGGAATCTGGCAGCTCCATTTTTGTTATGGTGAAAAATATCAGTATTATTTACTAAGAAGATTAGGCCTGAATTGGAAGAGAGGCTGGTTGTTGTATGGAGATTGAGATAAGATAAACGATTTTTCCTTCTCTGCGCAAGCCAAATGCAATCCATATAGGACTGTTATCTCCAGCTCAGGCCTAGCAGAAGTATATTAAGATGTACATTATAATTACCAGTGGCAGGAGTAGATTTCATAAAGACTTTTCAAAACCCTAACAAAATTTTGTTTTTTAATTATATTACTTCAGGAAGAACATTAGGTAATTGTAACAGGAAAAAATACACCTAATATTTCAAAATGATTCATAGGGAAATCTCACCTAATGCGAGAAAGCTTTTGCCTGATTTGTATTTGTTTTGCAATTCAGTTTTGTTTTGGCAATAGAACTGCAGACAATTGAGATTGCTAAATGCTTGCTTCATTTCCCCCCCTCTATCCATAATGCAAGATTAGCAAGGATTGAGGGGAAAGTAGGGGGTAAATCCTTTTTCCATGACATAATTAATTACCGGTAGTTCCCAAAAAATGAGCAGCATACTCATAAATCACTCATATACACCAAGGATGGATTTGACTCCCTCATGTCCTACAGTGGTAAATAGTTTGGACGTTATTCTTAGATACTACAGAAATATTGACAGGCAAAGTTCAAAAGTGTACCTGAGTGAATACTTAAACTGATAACTATCCATTGATTCCCTGGACTACATAAACAATCTGACTGTTAAGACTTCTACTCTCAGTAAATGTATTTAGAAACTGCTACTGAAACTACACCATGTATACTGAAATATAAGTTTTTCAGTATGATTATATCATTTTCTGGTGCATCAATATTCTGATAATTGACATCTACCTCTTCACCAGCAACTTAGAATAGAATAACAGTTGGAAGGGACCTTGGAGGTCTTCTAGTCCTACCCCCTGTTCAGGCAGGAAACTCTATACCATTTCAGACAATTTGTTGTCCAATCTCTTCTTAAAAACTTCCAGTGTTGGAGCATTCACAACTTATGGAGGCAAGTTGTTCCACTGATTAATTGTTTTCACTGTTAGGAAATTCCTCCTTAGTTCTAGGTTGCTTCTCTCCTTGATTAGTATCCATCCATTGTGTCTTGTCCTGCCCTCAGGTGTTTTGGAGAATAGCTTGACTTCCTCTTCTTTGTGGCAACCCCTGAGATACTGGAAGACTGCTATCATGTTACTCCTGGTGAACTTGGCTATTCACTCTGCCCCCTCTCAGCTGCTCTGACAGTATTCTTCTTCTGAATGCCTATAATGTTTCATATTTAATTTTCCCGAGAATAAATACAAATATAAATAATATTCCTATGTTAACTTATTGCATTGTTCTTTCTCACTAGAAAATTTAAACTGACCTGCAGAAGAATGTTTTATATTCTATTCCTTGAGGAAGTTTTAAATGAATCTAGGACAACATTGTCAGTCAGAAAAAAATGTTTGCAACTCTGAAGTTGATTTTCTAAACTAGACTTTCATACTGTTTCATCATTCAGACGAGTTAGATCTGTCAAAATTCATAGGCTTTAGCTAAACTGACTGGGGATTCTGGAAATAACAGTCCCAGCATGTCTAAAACCTATCTTGGTGAGGGAAAGTGCTTTTAAAGTATATGGGTAGAAAATGCATATATACGCAACAATTATTTGAGAAGACTTGCTGAGTTTGTTCTCATAAGAACCATGCCATGATCAAAAACTCCCCTCCTTTTACTCAGCTGCTGCTTAAAGAAAAAACAAAGCTACCACTGCTAGGGATGGGTTACTTTGGAGGTTTGGACTCTAATATATATCAGGAACTTTCTTTATTGTGGCTGTGTTACCATTTTTCATATGGTTTGGAAGTTTGGACTCTAATATATATAGGGTTAGGGTTAGGATCTTTGTATATTAGAGTCCAGACCTCTAAACCATATGAAAAATGATAACACAGACAAAATAAAGTTGATGATATTTAATAGTTTATTTATTATTTATTTAATAGTTTGAAGCTTCTCTGTTACTTAAATTGGGAGACGTAGATAATGGCCTCTGTGGCTAACTTTACTAAGGTGACCACATATTTAAGGTAGCCCACATATATATAGCCCCCAAGTAAAGGGGAGAAGAGGAATGCAGATTACTGACCACATGTCAGTATATAATAGGTACATTATAGGTGATGGGATATAGGGAATAGTTAAATAGGTTTACAACTAGTCAAGACTTAGATGTGCCAATTTTTGATGAATTTTTGACAGTGTGTCTGCCTTAATAACAGCTGCTATGGAATGAAGACTTCAAACTGCTGTTTAGCATACATTTCAATTTCACTTGGACAAGGGGTTCATAAATTTGGATTGACAGAATAATAATAGAGCAAGGAAAAAATATCAGTTTGACAGTTGAACATTATCAGTTGGTAAAGGCCAGCTTTTGATTTTTTGGTTTGAGTATCTGAGAGAACAGAGGTGAAAAAAGACCCATGGACCAAATTGATGGCTGAAATAACAGAAAGTTATTTAGGGAAATGAAGCCTTATGTAATCAGCAGAGCTCTACATCTGTTTTTTAAAAGAGATCCAACTAGATAGCACTTCAGGAAAGAGGTCCAGACATTAAATCACTCTGGAAGCCAAAGGCTAATATGGTGTAGTCACTAAAATATGTACTATGTACTCTGCTTACATAGTACACCAATTCCTAAAGGTGGTTAACAAAAGCAGGTTGCTATGTTTATTTATATAAATTATTATGCACACAGAATGAACCATCTCACAGCTTAATGTACTGGCCTGATTCACACAGCATACTAAAATTGTGGCTAGATTGTCACAACATGGGCTACAAATCATCCAACCGCTTTTTCATCTAGTTTACCAGGTTGTGCAAACAGAGAAAGACTTGAAAGCAGAGAAAAATTCTTGAACCACATCTTCTCTCTAAGTATAAGAATGAGCTAGAGAGAATTTTGTTGAACACTGGTTTGAGCAAAAAGTCACTGAGAAGCAATTTCTTAGAGAAGATGCATTTTTGGTATTAGGTATTATACTGGTATTTGGTATTTTGGTATTTGGTATTATACTGGTCTGATAAAAACCTAAGGAAAGCTATTCTATGCTATACAGGCAGTCCTCAACTTAGGATCACAATTGAGCCCAAAAATTTGTTAATTTTTGGAGACATTTGTTAAGTGAATTTTGCCCATTTTATGACCTTTCTTGCCACACCAGTTAAGTGAATCACTGCAGTTGATAAGTTATTTGCCTGGTTGTTAAGTGAACCTGGCTTCCTCATTGACTTTGCTTGTCAGAAGGTTGCAAAAGGGGATCACGTGACCTTGGGACCCGACAATGGTCATAAGGATGAACCAGTTGCCAAGCATCCAAATTTTGATCACATGATCATGGGGATGCTGCAAAGGTCATAACTATGAAAAACAGTCATAAGTCACATTTTTCAGTGCCGTTGTAACTTACTGATCACTAAATGAACTGTTATAAGTTGAGGACTACCTGTATTTGAGAAGTAATTCACTTATTTACTACCCTAGACAATTCCCTTATTAAATTTTGCAGTTCTCTAGATCTAGAAAGTTTCTCTGCTGGTTGGGTTAATACCACACTTTTGACAAAGCAGTTACACTTTCAAAGTTTTATAAAATTAAAGGAGCTTATTTGGGAGAAAAAGAAGAAAAGTTAAGATCTATTTAAAAGCAGAAGAATTGAGATCATTGCTACTAATTGGATGACCTATATGATTATGAGAGAGTGGAAAAGGAATAAGGTATGGGGGAAAGAAAAATGCATATGTGGGGCATTAGAGTTATTAAATCAATCAATCCATGTTTATTACTGTCACAGATCAAATTTATTAAATATGTGTGTGGACCTATGTGTTTCCATTTACATCTTTAAAATAACACGGGGGCATAATCTGAAGCCCAAGGATGTCCACAGAATTTGATCAAAACAGAGAGCAGCAACACACATTAAAAAACTGGCAGAACTTTGATCACACTGCTGTGGCTGCCACGTTGGCCATTTTTGACCATTCCCAGTGGACACCCCTGGGAAGCTCAATGTCACCTACAGACTCCTAAAGCCTTGAGTATGGCTTCCAAATCCAGTTATTGCCACTGAAGTATATTTTTAATGTAACAGAAAGGGTTCATGCAATGAATGCAAAATAATTACATTACCTCTGTTTAATTATTCATTTAAACATAAAGGCAGTTGAATCAAACGGTTTGTCCTTGCCCCTCTCTTTTTTATGTAGTATGGCACCTTATACCACAAAGGTCAGTGAGGTTGTCAGACTTCCAAACCAAAAGTTGCCATGTATGTTTTGACTCAAACGTATGTTTTATTTTGATGCCTTATCTAAAACAACTCAACAAAAGATTTATTTGCCTTTCTTTTGCAATGAACATTTTGTATAATGTTTTAATAGTACTGCCCCATTTGTTGGTGGTAAAGACAAGTAATTGGTCTTGTTTTTCATGGGAGTACGCTGCTTACCTATTTAAATCATGGTGTTATATTGTCAATGTTTTTAAAACAGTTTGGCTGTCACAAAAATAACGTCCACCTTCACTTTCTATCAGATGATATGCAGCACATAAATTATTCTGAAATGTACAAATTGCATGAAAATAATAATGAGGCCTTCAGCTTTCGACAATGGATTATTTATTAAAATTTAGTTTTTCTGAGAATTTTTTTAATCTAAATTCCAGGTTTCAAGTGTTTTCAGTTTAAATCCCCCTTTAATCCCATAAAAAATCCCTTCATGTGGCATTTACCAGAACATCTTATATTCAGAAGTGATAGTTCTCATATGAAAATCTGATTAAATCTTTGTTACTTTTAAAATAGGATTATTATTTTATTTTATTTTTTATTTATGCTTATGATACCCAAGCATTAAATAGACTTACTATTAAAATGTGTCATGTTCAATTAATTTTAAAAATTGTTCTAAAAATCAGTCAGGTTTGATAAAATCCGTATTTTAGTGAATGATAGTTATTAGTCCAGTTAATTACTCATATCTTAGTCTTTTTCATTCCACATCAATTACCTGTTCAGATTTCCACATGATTGAAATCTCATGCTTTGTATTTTTCATAAATGACTGATTTAGAATATTTATTGTATTCAACTTCATTTTCAACAATATAGTTGTTAAGACTATGTAAATATAAAATAAGCTCAAAACATTTGTTACTATGCAACCCAAAGTGAAAATATGGATGCAAATATTTGAATTCAATTATAATATTGAGTATTCATCATTCATACATCTTATATGGAATAATCTTGACTGGAACTCTTTGAAAATGCTATGTGATCATTTCACTTTTGGACCAAAGCATGCAAGGAGCAGAATAACTCCATCATACAACATGAGGATGAAGGGAAGAGATTCTAATTGTGCTGAATAGTACAACATCTATTATCTTCATATGGGGGGGGGGGGGGAGTAAGAAAAGCAAGAAAGGAACATGAGGGCAAATAATTCATCTCAAATGCTTTTTAAAAGGTTAATTGACTATTAGACAAATTGGATTAAATATTAACATGTGGATTAGTTTCATTGCTATGCAATACTAGATGGTTTAAACTGAGTAATGATTTTTGGCCAAAAGGAGATAGAAGTGGAAGAAAAAGGATTACAATGAAATTATCATCTGAAAGCGAAAGAACTGTGGGAGATATAAAATACCAGCAAAAGAATTCTTAAAATAAATAACGCTTTTGCCACGAGAGTTGCCAGCTTTTGTTATTAGATATAGATACAGTTAAAAAATCTGTTCAACCAGCGATTATTGGGACAAAAAAAGTGGGTGCATGAACTGTAAGAAATGGGAAGAAAAAAAAAAGCAAATGGATTATACTCAGGGGTGGGCTGCTGGGGGTTCACAAGGGTTCGGGTAGATCCTTAGCGAAGCTTCTGTGGGGTTCACCAAACCCCCAAATCCCACTCCTGGTTAGCCCTGCCAACCCCACTCCACCCCACCCCATCCCGCCCCTCCCAGGAGTCTCCACACTGCCCATTTGGGATGTAGGTAAGTGCAGGGCGCATGCGGAGGCTCAGGGAGGGAGAAAAACGGGCCTCCTAGAAGTTCAGGAAGGCTGGAAGCAGGCCACCCCTGATTATACTTCATTCACTGTTAATTTCTCAGTGAATACAACCTAATGAATAATGAAGAAATTCATCCATTATTCTATATTGTGTTATTTTTAGCTATTCCGAGGTAGGGGAGATGGAGAAACTTATTACCAGTGAGTAGCTTTTATTTCTCTCCAAAATAATGAGCATCTATGAGAATCTTGGGCAAAAAGATGGTTATAGAAGGTAGCTGGGGACTTTATGTCTCAGTTCACAGCCACTTCAGCAAATCACACATAGAAAGTAAAATATTTGTTGGTGGGAAATATAACATTCCTCTCTCTAGTTTCACACTGTCTTAGAATAGCATGGGCCTACTGATTTTAACTGATGTCTCAATGGTTTTATTTAAGCTCTTCAATAAAGGGGTTGACTGAATTAGGGGCAGGTAGTCCAGTCTTATGATGGTCCTGCTCATGTTTGCATGACTATCTATAGAAATTGTGCTGAGAGATTTCTGGTCAACCTCTGAACAATTGTGTTTTGCAGCTCTGCTACATTTCATGTTATTTAACATGGAACCATTGAGATCATTGGATGTTTAAAGGATGCTGATACCACAGAGCTAGCTCTTTTTCATCAGTCCAACTGAGGTAAGATACCTAATCAATTTATTGCCGTGATGCTGTACTGAACAAGGAAGACTAATGAACTGAAGTTGAACCCAAAAGGAAAAAATAGCATCTGTGCCTTCATATTTTGTTCATCTAGGTTAACGTTTTCATTTTGTTCTGTGAAAGGTTGCAGTCCCTTCATAAGCATTAGTTAATTATTCTAGTGATGGTGATAATCTTCTCTCATTAGAGTATAAATGTCTTATGTGGCATGGAGTGGTGCTAAATAAAATTCTCTAGTAACGCCATTCGATGGAGTTCAAACCACAGAAATTCTTAATTTCTTTCTGACAATTCATAAGCATGTACGGTAAGTGGTAAAGTTCAGTAGGTATAAATATTGCTATTATAGTACTGACAGAAACTGGCACTAAATTTCAGTCATTCCTGGGTGTATAATCAAAGTTCTGCACTGTAAAAATCCCTTCTCACTTTTAGACTACAGTATCAATACCTTTCAAAATGTTCCTATCTGCACCCAATAATCATCCTTAGAAGTCATGCTCCAAGTTCTCCATTTATATTGAGATTTAGTGCATGACTGCTTTGGGGGAGACGTTCTTCCCAAGGCACTTTCATTCTTCCAGGCCTTTTATCTCTTATTTTTATCTTAATGCTGGTTTCCTGGAAAGCCTACTGAAAGCCGCCAGTGATAGATGGTTGGATTTGGTTGGAAAGCTCTTGTTTAAAGAGTAAAACTACCTTGAAAGTTCTGAAGCATTGTAGGAAATTTTAAATGGCACCTTCTCAGTTTCTGGCTGCTACCAAAATTCAAGAATACACTTGGGTAGGGTGTACAGTGTCGAAGAATCCACACATGGGACTTTGAAGAGAGCCTCTACCAGCACTGGTTTTGTTTCATTTGTATTCACATTCTCAATACTTGGAAAGAGTAATGGAAAGGAAAATGCTGTACTTAACGCGCGCGCACACACACACACATATTAAAGATATGTATATGTGTATGTGTATGTATGTATGTGTACACACACACACACACCCCTTTCTCAGATATTTCTTAAAATTACTGTGTTGTGCGGGGAGGTTTGTTTCTCCTCTCCTTCTGCAGTCAAAGCTTTCTACCCCCAACTGCATTTTCAGAGACTTTTCTCCGATATCTTGAGACTTTGTCAGATAATCACCAAGCTTCTTGTTATTAACTCTTCATCAGATGATATCTTCCCCTATGCTTCAGAGATACCAGTCTTTAATCATCTGAGAGAGTGTACTTTGCCCCTAGCACTGTGAAATTCCCAACACTCTGGTGCAGCTAAATCCAGCCCTTTCCTTGGTTGGGTGCGACAGATTGTTTCAAATCCTTAACAGGGTGCCTTGGAATTAAGTCTTGTTTATCATAGTTTCCTCGCTGTTACTTGAAGCACCATCTGTTTTCATGCCACTTGAACAAGCACAGAGTTTGATGTCAGAGTGGTCTGACCCTCTAATGTATGACCAAGGTTATATAAACTGAATTCTGGAAATGAATGTCTGCATTCTATTAGGCTTGCACCATTGCCCCACATGACATATTCTTCTGATGATCTATATGAGCTGGAAGTGAATAGAAGTACTGTACATGTATGTGGCAAGGGTGAGAAAGAAAAAGAAAGCAAAAAAAAAGGCAGCATAATTTGAGCAATCACAAACCTCATGAATATATGTGTGTAGCATCCTAAGCTTGGTTAGTGTTGTTTATGGCTTAGCATACTGTCTATGGCTTTGCATACTGGGAGAATTCAACCCATGTTCAAGATATTGCATGAATATATATGTAGGAGTGTTTGTATGTATGTACACACACATGCACACACACACACACATACACACATACACAGAATCTCTCACAGAGAGAGACACACACACACACACACACGAACATATATTTTAATATGTGTATACTATAATGGTATGGAAATGACCTTAGGAGACCTTGAGAGAGAGGGAAGAGACAAAGAAAGGAAAATGGTCAGATAAGAGATGGCTTAGCCCATAAAAAGAATGTGGGCATGGCAAATGACTTAGATGAAGGGATAGAAGGGGAACTCATCAAATTTGCAGACAACATCAAGGTGGCAGGAATAGCCAATGCTCCAGAAGATAGGCTCAAGTTACAGAAGGACTTTGACAGACTGGTGTACTGGGCACTATCTCACAAAATGAAATTCACTGGTGAGAAAAGTAAAGTTCTACATTTAGACAAGAAAAACCAAGTGCACAGGCATAGTATAGGTGGTACCTGGCTCAATAGTAGTAATTGTGACAGGGATCTTGGACTCCTAGCTGACAATCAGTTACATATGAGCCAGCAGTGTGTTGCAGCTGTCAGAATAGCCAACACAGTCCTAGGCTGCATTAAGAGAGAAATAGAATCAAGATCATGTGAAGTGTTAATGCCACTTTATAATGCCTTGGTAAGACCACACGTGCCACATATGGAATATTGCATCCAATTTTGGTTGCCACAAGATTTAAAAAAAGATGTTGAGACTCTAGAAAACGTGCAAAGAGCATCAAAGATGATTAGGGGACTGGAGGCTAAAACATACTAAGAACAGTTGTAGGAATTGGGTATTTCTATTTAATGAAAAGAAGGACTAGGGGTGATATGATAGCAGTGTTCCAATATCAAAGGGGCTGTCACAAAGAAGAGGGAGGTCAACCTATTCTCCAAACAGTTGAAGGCAGAACAAGAAGCATCAGGGATGGAAACTAATCAAGGGGAGAAGAATCTTGACCTAAGGAGAAATTTCCTGACAGTGAGAATAATTAACCAAAGGAATGAATGGCTTGCCTTCAGAAGTTGTGGGTGCTCGATCATTGGAGGTTTTTAAGAAGAGATTGGACTACTTGTCTAAAATGGTATAGGGTCTCCTTCTTAAGCAGGGGGTTGGACTAGAAGACCTTCAAAGTCCCTTCCAACTCTGTTACTCTATTATTCTATCAAATGTCTCAGAAAGGACCCTGTCATTACATCCAAGGTAAAAATATTGTGTGTGCACAATTTTTATATTTTTCATGGGTAAGGAAATAAAACAAAACACCTCTATTAAAAAATAACTGTGGTCCTTTCTTATTCATGATAAGCAAGTTTATTTATGATAACCAAAGCACATATTCCACAGTCATTCAGCACCCATTAATTCTTGTCCCTATGTTTTATTGCTTTATCATATACACCTCCAGTGCTGAATGATTTGCTTAAGCATTTAATTTGTTCACATGTGTTTTACCCCCATACACAGATCTTACATTAGCAACATACCTTTGGATATGTTAAAAATAGTCCATAATTATAATTTTTATTTCTTTTTTTAATAAAGTTTTTTATTTTTTATTTTTTATACAGACATATCATTGTGTGAACAGTGTGGTATCTGGATATCATACCTTCAATACAAATAAATTGATATTCATCATATTTAT
>JANHFL010008834.1:21749-37435 GCA_032468155.1 Oxyrhabdium leporinum
TGACTGAACTGACTGATTAATCTCCCAGCTGATCAGGGCTGCTGTCCATTGCTGCCTCCCAGCTGATCAGCGTGGGTCCCAGTCATGCAGCCTAGTAAGCCTCCCTAAGCCTCCCTAGTAAGCCTCCCTTTTGGCTCCCTGGGAGCCAAAATGGGGCAGTGAGGGTGCTGCACCCCCCCCACTTTAGGCCTAATGGACCGCCCTGCAGCCCCCTGGGACCCAAACCGGGGCATGGGGAGGGCTGCACCCCCCGCAGCCTAGTTTTGTGTGTAGTTGGCCTCCCTGAAGCCCCTGGGAGCCAAAATGGGGCACTCCTCATCCCCCATTTTGGGCCTAGTGGGCCTCCCTGCACTTACCTGGGAGCCAAAATGGAACATGTGGGGAACTCCTGGAAGGGGCGGCGTGGGCGTGGGTGGGACCAGCCAGAATCTTTCCTACTGGTTCGCCCAAACTGGCAAGAACCAGCTGAATCCTACCACTGCCTATGGGAGACTTTTCTTTTATCCACACTTCTTATATACTCTGCTTCTGTTCCCTCTCTGTAAATGTCCCTCAACATATCTGGTTTGCAAAATTTGAGACCATCCAGACAGGCTTTTCTGCCATCAAATGGCTATCCAATTTTTCCAATCCAGATCAGATAAGCATACTTTGTATAGACATGATGGCATGATCCTATCTGAATCAGTAAATAGTCCTCGTTTGTTACAGGTAGCCCTTGACTTAGTCGTTTTGTTGTGCTGTTTGAAATTATGGGAAATTAAGGGAAATTATGATGGCACTAAATGAATCAGGTACCAACCAGTCAACCTCAGAATTCTGACCTCCTAAGCATCCCTATGGTCACATGATAATTACATGGGTATTGGCAACCTATTTGCACTTAGGACTGGCTTCCAAGTGCCCCATAATCATCTGATCACCATTTGCAACTTTCCATGCTGACTTCCCCAGAAAGTCAAAGGGGAAGCTGGGAGGAAAGATCACAATTTGCTGAAGTAAATCTCCCTCACCTGCACACTCCCCCACAGCCTCTCTGTGCTCCGTCCTCCCACACTGGACCTCTTGCGCACCCCCATCCACTCCCTTCCACACCCAGCAGCAGCCACTTGCCTGCCTGCAAGCCTGGAATTTTCAGCTTCCTGATTGCTTCCCTCCTGACTTTGGTTGTGGGAAGTAAGCAGGAAGTTGTCCTGCCTAACAACCATGGTATTCAGTTAACAACAGCAACCGGGACCGCAGGGATTGCTGTTGCTAAGCGATGCAGTCACACACAATTGCCATTGAAAGTTGAGGACTACCTGTATATGCTAGAGCTGACCTTAAATATATGATAAGTGCAATTCACATCAGAGACGTAAGCACAAGGCTACAGCAGTCCCCAGATTCAATCCCTGGCACTGTTCGTCAAAAGAATTGAATGACTGTGTTTAACATTCCTTTCTCCTTGAGACTCAGGAAAGTTATTGAGAGTAAATCAGAAACTAAGCAATCTTTATGTGACAGTTTTTCTTTCTCTTTTTTTTCTTTTTTGTAGGCAGTAATAGTTATGCTCACTTCATATCAAACTTCAGCTGGAGGCTGGATTGGAACCACTTAGATAAGCTCAGAAGAAAATCCATGGAGTGAGAATAACTAACATTTATTGAAGAAAGATGAAAGCCACCGAAGTACCAAAAGAATTTCAGCAAGTGGTTAATCACAAACTTGCCTTATTTATAAGGGCAAGACTCAAACCTACTTACATTTAGTTTTTTCATTCTGCTTTACCTTATGGAGAACTTAGCCCCCCTTTCAGGCAGGCTGGCTTGTTTCCATCTTCCTTTGTTTTTACATCAGTTGGATATGCTTTATCTGGTTTCATATTTAACAGTGGGTTAGTGCAATGTCTAAATCTAATCTCTGTCTCGAGAGTGCTTGTTTAGCAATGATTGTTATATAGAAGTAACTTGATTGTAAGATAGCATGTTTTCAAGCTTTTAAAGGAAAAAAACATACTTTCAAAATACTTTCAAAAGTGTTATGAAAGTTTACAATACATTTTCTTCTAAAGCAAGGACTGTGTTTGCTGCTGCAAAAAAAAAAACAATATAAGAAAAATTAATTTATAGTGTACAGTAGAGACGTTAATGTACAGAACAGTAAGTTAGTGTACAGTTGAAATACCTTTGGCGAAAATAGAAGATAAAATTAGAGATATTGATTCATTCTTCCTTGTTAGAAACATACAAAGCCCTTTAATATGCCTTGTTTATGCACTATATTGATTTGCAGAATGCAATTTATCTTTCTAACTTAACCATGAATTTTAAGTTTCAGAAAGAGGAGAGATGTTCCCATTGTACATGCCTTTATTAATAATATAACATCAGCATGCCAATAAAATCCTTTTGAAAAATAGCAGTAAAGAGTATGGACCTCATGCAAAGTAGCTTCTTCTACAAATATTCTTTACTGTATGTTTAAAAATTGTTACCATGCTTTGTATTTGTATTCAATATTTTAAAGTCATTAAAATCCTGGAGGAATGTGTGTGTAAAACTTTGTATGTAAACAATTTTTATTTATATTCCCAAAACTCAGAATGCTTATTATATTTGAAAAAGTGGATGGCAAATATTTCTAATTTTTCCCTTTATTATTAATGAATGCTTTTTATGTAAACCTGTCTATAAAGATTTTTTATTCCTATTATGTTCAAACAGAATTTTGTAACAATAAAATATTCTAACATAGACAAACAGTATTATAGAAATAAACATTTGCCTTTATCTTTGTGTGTATTAAAGTTTGGAAAGGAAGAAGGAGTCTCCCAAGTCACAGGTGCTAGTGCACTGGAGTTTGATACGAAGATGTGACACCTCATCTTAAAATTCTTATTCATATTTCCTGAGTTGACAGAAATATCACAACGTGTGCCTGATAAGGTTTGCTGTCTTCAACAAATTGACTAATCACACATGAAGTCTTCGCAACAGATAACTAGGCTACAGTAGAACTGAAATGACATCGCATCAACTCAATTTCATAACCTGTAGACACTAGTGCCTATCACCCTCTTCAGGTTGCTAACATCCCTGATCCTCAAGTGGTATTTTCAATCTTGGAGGTCCACCTTTAACTTTGTATCTGTCAGGACAGGGTAAATCAGAAAAAAAACCAAACATTTGTAATTTGGAAACATTTGTAGCACATCCTGAATGGTTCTTCACTAGCATTTTGTCACTCAAAAAAAAACCAATTGAATTTAGGCAGATCAGTCAAGTAAATTGATTAAATACATAGAAGTTTGTCTGACTTTGTTCCCTAAAAACCTATAATTAAGGAATAATTTAGAATAAACTGTTCAGAACACTACCTAATATGTGGAATGGGGAGGGGGAAGGAAATGGCTTGATGCTTGAATTCTTAGAGTAGTCTTCACATCACTTTATAATGGTTTGTTGAGATAATTGTTTTCTGTATAGTTTAAAGATGGGCATTTAGATGAAGAAACATATGATTACTACTCCACTTTTTGATGCGGAATATAAAAGTCATATTAATTTAATTACAGTTCCATCTTAACTGACATGATTCTTTCCTACTAGAATTAAAATATCACGGTTTTAATTGTGAAATAGGGTAGGGTTATGTCCTTCACCTAGCCTATGTGCTAATCTGGAATACTGTTAGAAGGAGTCTTTGATTAACCAAAGTCATGATTTGCAGCCAAGAAAATTATCTAGGGATGACATTTCATGTTCATTCACTAATGATACCCAGAATTTTGACATGGAATCTAAAAGGTATAAATGTTAAAAAGCATAAAGAGCAGAAGAAGAGACAAGAGGGAAGGAGGGAAGGAGGAAAAAAGGAAGGAAGGAAAGTGGCCTGATCTTCTGGAGTAGGGTTGATGAATACTGTATTTTGGAGAAATGAAGGTGAGGGCTCAAATATGAATTAAAGACTAAAATATGTATTGCAAAAAGTATAAAGTAGCATCATTTAGGTTTGGTGATTTCACTAAGTTGGGAGTGGTTGCATATTGTGCTCAACTGAATGATGTTAGTGAAAGAAACAGAGATTAATTTAGGGAAAATTTGTGCTATATTCTGAATGATTCAAAGGAAAAATGACTTTTCCACCTGAATGGATTGGTGGGAACAAGATAACAAAACTACCTAAAAAATAATGGGTCTTTTTGGAGATCCAAGAATGAATGAGAATAGTGGCTGGTCAATATCAGCTTAGGAAAAGTCTGTTCATTACAAACACATGATTAACTCACATCTATTCATATGCCCGCAAGTTAAAAGGAAGAATATAAATTTTAAAAATGATTGATTCAGTTGTTTTGGGTGAAATATTGAGAGTGAAGGATAAAAAGGTGCTGAAAGATTCTGAATGTAAACAAATTGTTGGTGGTGCCAAGAATGGTTTAATAGTAAGTAAGGAGGATAACCTGACAGATATGCAAACTGTTACCATGGCAACAAAGGGTAAAGTACTTTTTTTTAGTCCAGAATGTACAGATAACATTTGGAAGTGGATCAGACAGACACCTTCCTAATTCCTACTGAATTACATAAAAGTGAGGAGTAGCACAACATGATTTTGCAAGATTATAGCCAGTCTTAACCTTTCCATGGAGTTGATTTCTTAATCTGGTTTTCCAAGTGGGTTGACAAACGGATGTTGAGAAAATATTTCATACAAAAATAAGGGAAAGAAATTAGAATAAAAATAGAATGCATAAAAAACACAAGATCTGTATGAAGAACGCTTACAGGGCAGAATGAACGAAAAATGAATCTAAAGAAAGAGTAATGCATAAACTGTGCACAACTGAGTGTAAAGAATTCTGTTACTGAGTACTATAGAAATGAATGGAGTAATGCTAATAGCTGCATTAAAAAGGTAGTGAAATAATAAAATAAAATGAAAATGAATGAGAAAAGTATATATATGAGACTGAATGGTACAAAACTAGGATGAAAGAAAAAATATCATAAGATAGATAGATAGACAGACAAACAGATAGAACATAGTCAAACAGAGAGCAGGATTTAAAAGAAGCACAAGAAAATGTAGAATTGTTTTGATGGAAATATGTAATAGGTTTAGAACTGGGTGAATAGGGCTAAATAAAAAAGTGAAAGAAATTACAAATAAAAATGATGAAATGATTTTCAATGAAACCAACATGACAGGTTAGCAGAAGCAGTACTTTAGAGATTTGTATGGGAATTATAATGATACGTTCAATATTGCGTTGGAAATAAGATGGAAATGTGTGATGCCCCTTCAGTTCTTTACTGAATTTATCAGTATACAGTATGTTTAAGGAGTGCTTGTGTTTATGTTAGATAAATATGATTGGTACATGGATTAGTACTTTTAAATGCAAATGAAGGAGAAATGTCAGATGAGAACCGAATTGATTTGTAGTGAACGTTCAACCACATGATGCAAGAAAGAGTATGGATCTGAAAATTAATGTATCAAATGTCAAGGAAAATGGACTGAACAATTACAAAGTTACACATAAATGGTGAAAAAATATATTAAATAGATAGGAAAATGGATGGAGAATGCTAAGACTTGCAAATGCTAAAAGATACTGGATATTATGTTGTCTCTTGCAAAAAAATAAATGTTTATCAAAAGAAAGAAAAATAGTTGTGTAAAATACATTTCTCTATTAGGACAAACATAAATGCAAATTGAAAAGTTGGGAATAGGATTTCTTAGAATTCTAAACAGAAGTGTGTATGATAAAGCACCAAAATAAAGGATGAAAAATAATGGGTCACCGTTTTGAAAGAAGTTAATTAAGGTGATTTGGTCATATAGAGAGGATGCATGACGACTGAATTACAAAACAAATACATGAAGAGTGAATATGTTGAAAGGAAGGGAAGATCAATATAGTTTTGGCTAGATGGAATTAATAAAATTCTGATAATGTTTAAGGCAGAAGTTCCCAAAATGTGGTCTCTGTAATTCTGTGGATTTTCATAATAATACCAAGATGTATTATTTCGAAAGCTTGCCTTCAGAAGTTGTGGGTCTCTATCACTGGAGATTTTTAAGAAGAGACTGATAGCCACTTGTCTGAAATGGTATTGGACTAGAAGACCTCCAAGGTCCCTTCCAACTCTGTTATTCTGTTATTCTACTATTCTTTTACTGACCTTCTGACAAGCAAAGGCATTGCTGAGAAAATGGCCTTGACCACAGGACTCCCTTCCATTCCTGTCACACCACAGCCACGGGTGTTTCATGGTGAAGACATATGTAATATGTTACTTGTCTTTTCATTCTCTCACGAGTGTATACTAGAGTTTTCCAGGGGCTATATGACACATCGTGATGTCATTTCTCTGATGCTTAATGGAATATATACTTGTCTATTCTTTTTCTAAGATAATATTTTTAGGACACAAGTATGTCTTTGAAGACTAAAAGCTAATATATGAATCAGGGAACGGACATGGTGAAAGCAAGGATGGTTTACAAGGACAGAAATATTTAGAAAGATGTAATGAATAGTGTTTGTGGGAACTGGCTTTAACTATTTTCCTGTTCTTTTCCTGTGTTATGTCTATTATTTTCTCAGCCCGGTGTTGTTGTGGTGGTAAACTTAGAAGAAACACTCCACCTCACATAAACCATCTTTAGGTTTTAGGAGAAAAGGCAGGATATAAATGAAGTTCTATCAATCAATCTGTCTATCAACATTGTCTATACCCCATGCCTTTGTAGCTTACATAAAAAGCAACCACACAAGGTGTATTAAGAGCTGTTGTGACGCAGTGGTTAGAATGCAGTATTGCAAGCTACTTCCCCTGACTACCAACTGCCAGCAGTTTGGCAGTTCGATTCTCACCAGCTCAAGGTTGACTCAGCCTTCCATTCTTCCGAGGTCAGTAAAATGACCCAGATTGTTGGGTACAATATGCTGACTCTGTAAACTATTTAGAGAGGGCTGTAAAGCACTATGAAGCATATAAAAGTCTAAGTGCTATTGCTATTGCTATTAGACATATGATTGGGATGGTTTGGAGGAGCAAATGTGCATATTTGATGACTGCACTTTAAAGTTACAGCCAAGTGGAAGAAGCTTTTGAGTCAGATTAACAGTAGATTTTGAACAATTTTCAAACTACAATGTTCTTTCTTTCTGCTTCTTAATTCAGTCCGCAATTACTTTGATATTTCATATTTACTCTATTACCCATTTTCAGAAACTTCTTGCTGGTTCTGATGTTTCTTTACAACTGGCATTTAATCTACAGTATTTGAATGACTGCTCCCACTTATATCACTAATTTGAATAAAACTTTGTAAGTGGCTTAGTAAATGGAAAACACTGAAATCAGACTACAGAGTTTCACTTATACATTTATGTGTCACAAATGATAAAATAATCTACTGAGAATTTGCTGAAATGTTCCTTGGTTTATAATCCTCCAGGGAGTGCTACAAATCCATGCTACGTTGGTGAGCTCCCAGTATTACTTTTCAAGCTCTGATTTCACTGATATCCACGCAAAAACTCATGCTGAGTTCTTCGGTGAGTCTGCCTATCAAGGCTTGCATAGCACTGGCATAAATTATATGTTTAAAAAACTCAGATAAAGTATTTGATATTCAGTGCCACTGAGAGATCACTGCCAGTGTAGCCGTTCATGCTGCTCAGCTTTCTATTGATGGGAAAGAATCAGGCAGGATGTCAGGAATGTTCACAAACAGTGAATGAAGATGTGATCTACTCCCTGTTGCTAAACCCCATCATCTGTTAGCCTGAGATAAACTTTCTTTTTAACTTGGAAGTTATAGACCGCTGTGGCTTTCTTCCCCAAAATGTCCTCTTCTCCTCGCCCTGAGCATGATTAATACACTTATGGAGTGCAGACATGTCACCTTTCTGGATAATGTCCCCCACAACCAAAATGTATGTGTGCTAAAAGAGGGACAAAAACTCAGGAAGAGACATGCAGTTCCTTTTCATGACCTAATGATTAGCTCTGAGAACAGAAATCATTGGAACTGGTGAGAATCTGGTTAGATCCTCTTTAGTCAAAAAGTTCCCAGGGAGACTCCTCTAAAACAGCATTAAGTAGGTGGTGAGATTATATTGGAAGGAGGGATGAAATGAAGAGAGAGATGTAAACTTTTGAGATAGAATCCTGCACATTGCCTTGAGACCCTTGAAGGAAAGGTGAATAAATATAAATCATTTTTTCAGAGAAAAGGGGGGATTTCTTTCCTAACTCATACATCCAAATCTGTCTTTGATAGTTTTAACCCAGAGCTAGAGAAGCTATGGATGCTCATACTGTGTGTACATCCATTTGATCAGTTCTTTCATTTGTACAGTTGAAGTGCTGTATGAAGTATCTATAATATATGTCAGCCCTGATTGTCTGTGGCTTTCTAGGACCTTAGGCAGAGATTTAATTCTTTTTCAATGAAGATGGCAGAGAATTAAATGGAATTTGAAAGCAAAGCAAGTACATACCACTGAGTAACATTCCCTGATTTTTCAGGATTTTAGATATGGCATGTTTTAAAACATTCTTGAGGGAAATGCACAAAACCTACTTGTTTCTCATATTCTACTACCAAACTAGACAAGATATTTTCATTGTTGTTAATGCTGTGACATTCTCTTACATTTTGTCATATATTCTACCATCTGCCCAACATATGGATTGGTGGATGATCCCCAAGCTGCATTGCAGAAGACTCTTCTTTCTGCTTTTCACAGTCAAGTTCTGGAAAAATCCTTTCATATTCAGTTTTGTTTTTCTTCTCATCACCACAGCAAAATGCTGCTTAGAATCAGTAAGTTTCAGTAAGTTTCTAAATAATTTGGCACCATGTTATCTTCTGCTTCACCTGCTACAGAAACTGGCAGTACCCAGCCAAACGTTGGTTGATCTTGACTGATTATGTGTCCTTAGGGCACTGTTGATTCTTAGTGACCAAATAGATAGATTTTCCCAGGATGATTTGTCTGCAGTGCCGTTCAAGTCTTTCAACAATGAAGCCACTGCAGCTGTAATTGAGTCCATTCACCTTGATGCTATTTATCTACTTCTTCTGTTTCATTCTACTTTCCTAACATTATGGACTTTTCAAGGCAGCTTGTGTTTTGCATACTGTGTCTAAAATATGAAAATTTGAATCTGATAATGTATCCATTAGATCAGGTCTCACTTAACTATGTTCCATGTTTCTCAATGGCATCCACAAGGGGACTCAATAAAGTGAAGATAGTGGTTGGCACTGTGTGATCAAAGCCTCATCATTTTTTAACATGTTTTGCATACATTAAAAAAGGGGGACTGGCCTGTGATCAAGTTGCCTTCTTGACTTCTTTGACTCTTCTGGATGTCCCTAACTAAATAAAACATTTGGCAAACTGCTGAAAGAGCTTTATTAAAATGTGTTTTATGCATTACTTTAGAGATTTTTGTTTCACTGCATAGGATTTAGTTCATTACCATATGCAGTCCAGGCAGAGATCACTGTGCACTCTCAGCTGTGCATACCTCATGCTTCAGTTTGGGTGACGGAGGAAAATTTCTGGAAAGATAGGGCACACTTCGTGGTTGAGGTTTGTGAGAGAAAAGACAAAGTTTGGAAGTGGGCCAAGTGACCAATTAGCATAACAATAGGCTGAATTGCAGAACAGAAGCTGAGAAGGTACTGGGAAGACTAGATGGATGGAGGCAAACTGGAAAAATCTAAGTCAAAGGAGGGAGGCTGAGAAAATTGGAAAAGCGGTGGTACACTTAGTGCAGCAGCTAAGGAAGGAAGAGTGTTGAGATGATCAGTTGCATAGGTGAGCTAGCTGTTCACTTTGTCTTCTCACCAAGGCTTTCTGGAACTTGGTGCTAGTGGTGGTACTGCCCAGGAGGTCCCTGGCGGGCAGTTTTATAGTCCCTGGGCTCTGCCAGCTTCTCAACCACAGTCCTGGGCTCTCCTGGCTTCCTGTCATTCCTTTCTTTATATAAGCCAGACAATGTGTAAAAGAACAGACATCTTCCAGTAAAAGCTGAAATAGACTTTGTGTTCTAGTCCAGCATTAGCCTTAGCCATGCAGGTAGTGGACCTTGGGCCAGTTACTCTGTCTCAGAACAACTCACTTCACAGGTTTGTTATTGTGGGGAGAATAGGAGTAAGAAGGCATGTTGGATATGTTTGCTGCCTTGAGTTACTTTAAAAATAATAAAAGTGGGAAATAAATAAATATCATAAAGTTGTTTTATGCACCTACCTTTTGGAGATTTATAATCAGTGATTTAATATTAATACATTTCCTTTATCATTGAGTCATGGTGGCACAGTGGTTAGAATGCAGTACTGCAGGCTACCTCTGCTGACTGCTGGCTGCAATTCGGCAGTTTGTTTCTCATCGGCTGAAGGTTGACTTAGCCTTCCATCCTTCCGAGGTCAGTAAAATGTGGACCCAGAGTTTTGGGGCAATATGCTGACTCTGTAAACTGCTTAGAGAGGGCTGTAAAGCACTGTGAAGTGATATATAAGTCTAAGTGCTATTGCTATTGCTATTTTACAATAATATTAATGCTTGAAAAAGATCCACAAGATCTTTATGAGCCTTATAACATGAACTGCAATACTAGCTGAGAGCTAATATGAACCTTATAACATGAGCTGCAATGCTAGCTGAGAGACATGCATCTAACAATAGCTGACAATAGACAGGCTTCTGACAATACCTGCTTGGTTATTAATAATGATATGTCTATATCAGCAATTTGAAAAGGCCGTTGGTGTGGTCCAGATAGAATTTAATAACGTTATAAAAATATAAGTTCCCATGATTTTATTAGATTATAATTTTGTATTACCATCCAGTAGTTATTACAAATGGATTTGTCTCTCAGTCTATCAAGCTTTGTATATCAAGGCATCTAACAGGAGCTGAGTTCTCAAATCTTTGGTTTTGACATTCTCAGGATATTAAAGGTATGATGGCACTTAAGACTGAATATAAATTGTTTACGTTTAAGTCATAGAACTATATGGTTTATGTTCTGTTTATACTATTAATAGGAACATCTAATTTGTTGCCTTTTTGATCATTAATATATATGTGTTACTGGAAGATTTTTTAAAAATAATTTATACAGACTGTGTAAAACATCTGGGTTTAAATTTTTCTTGAAATATATTGTGTATGTATATCACAATATGTATTAACATGTCCAAATGGATGGATGCAATTTCAGTAGATATAACTCAGTGAGTGAACTCCTATTAAGTTTTGGGGTAAGATTGGTTTTACAAAATGAACATTACATTGAAATGAATGTTTATTTTAAGAGGGATTGCAGTATTAACTCCTTTTAGATATTTTATGCAAGTAGTATAGATAAATACTTTATAAAGTGGTACTAATATTTCACATCATTTTGATTCTATGTCTGTTTATACAAAATCTGCTACCACACACTGCTGACTCATGTTTAAGGACTCCAAGGTCCCTCTCACAGTTACTTTTTTTGAGCCAGGTTTCACCTGATCTGTACCTTTGGTTTTTCCTGCCCAGGTATAAAACCTTGTTTTTCTCCACATTAAATATCATTTTGTTGAACAGGGCCCATTTTTCAAGTCTGTGAAGACCTTTTTGGATCCTGAGCTTGTCTTGGGTGTTGGATATTACTGCCATCTTAATGTCATCTTAAATTTAACGAGTTCCCCTTCGATTGCCTCATCTAAGTCACTTATGAAGATATTGAAGAGTGCTGGGCCTAAGACAAAACTTTGTGTTACCCACTGCTTACTGCCCTCCATGTAGATGTAGTACCAATAAGGACTACTCGTTGTGTACGGTTTGTCAGTCAGTTACAAATCCATTTGGTGGTAATACTGTCCATCAATGTGATACAATATTGAACAATATTTCTAAAACTCTGCCATCTGATGAAGAACTTTAGTTCAATTAAATCTGGGATATGGCAAAGATGATATTTCCATATACTTGGAAATAAATGTAACTGGTTTGATTTTAAGAAATTAATCCAGAATATGAGTTTGTAATATACATTTGCAATCTTATAAAAGCTTTTGCATTCTAAAAATATAAAGTTGAAACAATAGGTTGATATGTGGCCTAGATGATAAGCTTGATTACTGAATTAAATATAATTAATTATAGTGCATATACGGATCCTTTTTTTGTTAATGCAGTTTTTTCCTCTTTTGTCATGTTTATTTTATTTTAATCACTATATTACATTTATGGGATTTCTTTCTATCTCTTTTCTTTACAGGCATTTTTTTAATTTCACCATTTGAAAAAATAATTGGGAAGGCATGATCAATGACAAGTGAACTTCACCCTTGATTAGTGCTACAATGTAATGGCCTTGCTGGCACAATGTCCAACTCTGTGTCATGCACCTGTAGCAACTAGAGCACCTGGAGATGGTTTGTACATGGCAAAATAGCAAGAATGGAGTGGCAAAATGACACTACCTACCACCAGAACCGAACACCTATAATGCACTCAGTGATGACAGAACCAGAAACATACAGCTGGGAGAACCTGGCACTCTTTCCTGGTTTAAATCATCCTTTTGGGTCACGCAGGTTGAGCACACACTGGTGTTCTTTTACAAGCGTTATTGAGATCTGGTGCTATTTCAAAAGAATATAAAATCTTGTGTTCATAATGCATTTATATAAGACAAACATTTTGGAAACTATTAGATGTGCTCACAATAGCCCAACAGGGTCAGAAGATCTGGGCAGTTCCTTCATCAGGCTGTATCAGCAACATATCATAGGTGAAGTGTGTTAGATTACATCTGGGGCCAAAATTGTGTTAGTAAAAGAAGGGAAACATTGCTTGAAAACTGGAACAGCTAAAAATGACTTTCAATTGCTTCAGTTGCTGGCTGAGAAAGGATAAAAGTTTCATCATGAAAACATCATGGAGCAAAAAAATAATTATATAGTCATATTTATGCCAGGATATGTGAGGATGAGTTCCATGTATTGTGAATGCATCATGCAGTTTTGTCTACATCAATGTATAATAATTGACTGAAGTAAAATCATCAAATTGTATTTCACTATTTCAGATGTTAGGAAATGCAAAAGATTAAGCATGAGATGTAACCTAAGTAAAGCAAACCAGGACAAAAATAATCTGTTGGATTATATCGCTCTTCCAAATTACCCCCTTGCTGGAAGTATCTTTGATCAATAAAAAGAACTGAAGAATATACTGTGAGTGCCTTTGCTTTGCTGGGTCACAACATGGACAGACCTGAAAGAAAGCCTCAATTGTTCTAGAATGAATTTGCATTTCATATGAGCAATAGGAAGCGACTCGGCAAAGTTTTTGCTAAATGAGCACTTGCAGCCTTCAGTGGTATGGGACTGATTAGGGCATTTTATATTCCATCTTTGTTTATTTGGTAAAAAGCATACTTGGATTGCTCACCATTTTATAGCAGCCTTGCTTTGCATTTTTTCAGTCTGCTAATTAGACCATTTTAACTAATTTGTTTGCATTTTGCATGAGCAAGTTGGGCTTTTGGATTGACTAACATAATTGCAGCCAGTTTCTGCCAAACACAAATTACTCTTTCTAGTGTGAGCTAGAGAGAAAAGTAAATATTTAATAGACATCAATACCCTTGTAGCATTTTGGAGTGCAGCTTTTTTTCTTCCCTATGGAAAGTTTAAATAATTTCTGTGGTGTTTGATTGCACTTTAATGTTCAGAAATTATTTTTTAATCTTTTTTAAAATAATAATGAATTGGACATTTTAGCAATTCCATGCGGATTTTACTTCTGTATTATTTACAATTTAAAAATACTGAGATGGTTTAAGATTGGGTTATTCCACATTTAATGTTAATGGGTACAACTTTTTAAACAGTGCTATTTCTCCAAAATTTGTTTCCATAGATTTCTTTGCAACTTTTATAGAATTATGTGGGACTGAGATGTTTGTCTTAAACACATAGGCAAAGAACTTTCTATATGTAAATTTGGGCAGCAATGTTTAAAATATTACAATAAATAATTATATAATCTTTGAGACCAATCCAATCATTTATTCCTGCCAATGTCATTTGTGCGAAGAATTCCACATACGCTATTCCTGTCCCTTTAAATTCAGTAAATGCAAATTCACTGATATTGTTTGGTATTTTGTTATAGTCAAAGTTTGAATGGGGAGACACACCCCAATTCACAGAATTAACTCAGTATTTTGAAACAATCTATAGCCTAAAAATCATTGAGTTACAATAATAGTAATAGTAATGGATATATTTGGAGAATTCTTAGGCTTTGCATAAAGATTGGATTGACCCTAAACCACCAGTATTTCTTGAGAATTTCCAGAAGAGAATATGTTGTTGTTGCTTTCATTAATTTTACCTCACACCAATATAGAATCTTTTTGCTTACGATCTCATTAAAAGTTGCAATTACAGTTATTTGAGGAGGACCTGACAACCTCAGCCAAACCTTTGAAAGTAGCCTGAATATGTTTACAGAAATCCATTCTAATAATTGAATAATCATCAGTGATGTTGCATTACAAATATACTGACAAGCTTATTACAAGGGCAAATTGGAAAAACTGGAATGAAAATGAGTGCTTCCTTTCACTCCTCAGAGGAGAGATTGATTATACGTATAATAGAGTACTGTGCTTTGGGACAGAGTCAACAGCAATTCTTGTTGCAAAAAAACATGGTTTGCAAATTGCATCTGGAATGGATTTTAAGATAGTATAAAACTTTCACACAGAACAATGACTTTCTAAATATTGTTACTGCCACTTGAGTGGGAAGAATTCTTAGTGAATAATACTATTCAGGTTCATCCTATGTGTTTATTCAGAAATAAACTGGCTACCCTCAACCAAGAATTGTACATAGGTATGTTGAATTCAGCTTCTGGATATTTATGCATAAATGATTTTTGCATGTTTTGGAATCTGATTTTTCCCATAAATATTTCCTTCCTGTCTCCACCTTTTTATATGAGACATCAGTTCCAAGTTTTCTGGCTTCATTACAGCTTTATCCAGTGAGGCTGAAATGATAAAATATCAGCATCAAGCATTGCACTATGCACTAATCCCATATAAATCATCAGCACCTTTAAAGTTTTCAGCATCTGCCATGCCAGGATTTATTTATTCCTCACATAGGGTAAAACGTCAGATGTCATTAATTCACTCAAAATTATTAACTAAATAAGGTGATTTTACGTAAGTACTGTAAAATGAACACAGTGCACAATGTCATCAGTACTACATGTTGTTAGGGATGTGAAGTTGCAGACTCAGCATGCCTCCCACAAGCAAAGTGGCCCCACAGCTTCTATAACTATGGAACACTTGCACTCTATCAGTAGCATCATTCTCCTACCTGCTCAGAAGGATACAGTTACAAACAGGAGTACCCAGGCTTTGGTCTCCCTTGATTACTCATGATGAGTTCAGGAATCCACTTCTGTGGAGGGACACTTCTCAAGAAGTAGGTTGTGGTCTACTTTATTGAATGCCTTGCTGAAGTCTAAGTATATTATGTCCACAGTATTTCTCTGGTCTACTAATTTAATCACTAGGTTGAAGAATGAAATAAGATTGGTTTGGCATGATCTGTTTTTAACAAACCCGTGCTGACTGCTAGTTATT
>JANHFL010008835.1:18978-45281 GCA_032468155.1 Oxyrhabdium leporinum
GAATATTGCCCCCACAATCCGGGTCCTCATTTTACCTACCTCGGAAGGATGGAAGGCTGAGTCAACCTTGAGCCTAGCCTTTTCTTTTAACTCCCTGAATACAATCTGAATAGAATGGAGTGGAGAGTAGAGTAGGGTAGAGTAGAGTAGAGTAGAGTAGAGTAGAGTAGAGTAGAGTAAAAACTTGATTATCACTTTAAATGTACATTAATCAGCATACATTAAAATGAACTTTCATTGCATTCAGCTCTCAAAAGATAACCATTACACACATACCCACATACATACACATATATGACACGGAGAAACATCACAATCTAGTTCGAATGTATACATATACATGGCGGGGGAAAAAAAAGAATCCTGTGAGTTTACATGATGGATGGCATAAGGAACAAAGCTGTTCTGGAATCTAGTAGTCCTACTATAGATACTTGGGATCTTGGGAGAAAGGAAATCTGCTGGCAGGGAGCAGTAGTATTGGCTTTGGGGGTGGCTGGGGGGGGGGGAACAGATTGAATTGGAAAACATGGGAAAAAGGGCACAGATGAAGTGTATTTAGGGATTGCTTTGCATATCAGTCAGATCCAGATTGATCTAGTGGTTAAGGCAGTGGGCTAGAAACCAGGAGATACAATTGATAATTTTAGGATTTTATTTCTTTGTTTTGCTGTCAATGCATTTACTTTCTCACAGGAGAAAGCCGCATCTGATGTGACGTGAAAAGGAAGCGATGTTGAGCTAAGAAAACTTGACTGGTCCCTACTTTTTTTCATTGCTATCTTGATGATCAATTGTATGCACTTCACAGCATGGCTGCATTGGGAAGGATGTTTCAATCAGAGGATGCCACTAAGGGACATAAGCAAATGGCTTAGATTTATTTTATTTTTTTGACTAGCGTGGTCCTTAAGGATGACACTTGATGCAGTGTTTTCAGCTGCATCAACATTTCTTGGAGGAAACTCAGCAGTGGGCATTATTTCATTGTGATTGGAGAAAGTAGTTCGATAAATATTTCTTTAAATCTCCAAATGAGAGAAGCAGGAAATGAATGACAAGGCTTGGTGTTCCTGTAATTGCTCTCCTTTTCCACAGCACCAGGGAAGGCAAATAAAGCATGCCTTGTACCCTCTACCTCCTATATATGAACATAGTCATGAAATTTAAAGCAATTGCCTTAAAATCTATGATCCAAAATCTTAATTGGCATGAATTTATGATCATAGCCCTGGTACAAGACGAACTAAATTGCTTCCTTCTATCACTTGAAGCTTGGTGATACCTCTATTCAACGTCCCCTCAAGTCTACTTTTTATTATAGACATAAAATCCATCCAAATCACATCAAACCTTAGAAGTAGAATGCTGGCATTTTTAAATTTTTACTTATTATATTTGGAGATTTATATTTTCCCCTTCAATAAACTACTTAGAGAAGCTAGCAATAAATACAGACAAGATTCATGCTTCCCACTAAGCATAATCTGATTTCCTTGGTTTGAGATTAGTTTGCTATATGAACTCAATTACTGTTTGCAAACCATGGTCTCTCTATGGCTTATTGTGATAGATAAACACAGCATTGGAGTTCCTTTAAAGAAAACATGCATTACTCATTTATAGGGAGGACAATGTGTGGCTGAATAATCATATGCCACATTGGGAACAAGACTAAACCAGCACCTTTTAATCAAGAAAATTCTGGAAGTTTCCCTTTGTTCTAGAAAATGAATGCAACTCTCATCACCCCTTTTAAGCTTTGTAAATTTTGCTTGATCTGGCTCCCAATTTTAAGGCAGAGAGTTAAGTGGCTACTTTTGACAGCTGACTGCAGGATAAAATATCATCATTGACTTCCATGAGCCAACACTACTTAAATTAGCATTTAGAAGTTGGTTTATGTTTCTATTCGAGATAGGTTGAAATTTCCAAAGCAACAATAATGTATGATGATAATGAGGAAGATGTAAAAATCTAGAGTTTTGCTGCTTTGCTCATATGATCTTGAGGGATGTTTAAAGCCCATCAAATTGGGGATAAGTGTTGGATTGAATATCAGATTCTCCCTCTATGCATTTAGAAACTTGGGTACCTCTTTTATTGTACCTTCACGATGGTGCCAGTTTGGACTATGGCGCCTCTCAAGGGTTCTGCCTGATGGAGAAGGCGAAAGAAGTTGCTGTTACATCTCAAAGATCCTTTCCTTTTTCTGCGCGTCAACATACTTTCACAAAGTCTCCTATAGACATCCAAATGCCACATACATTCTGTTTACTATTATCTTCAGAGTTACTATTGCAGCAAAATCTGATCAGCTTTGCTTCTGTCAACAGATAGCGTATAGTGAGTGGTATATTAGGTCTCCTGAGGTTTATGGGTTTAAACTTCTATGAATTGGGTTTGACTGTAATAGAAGGGAATTATATGAAACAGACATTAAACAACCGGTTTGTCTACTCAGCAGAGTTATACCATCATCTGGCTGCTCTTTACAGCTCATCCTGAAAGACCATAGGTTGTGCCATGTCAGTGATGTGTCTTCTCTTGAGACATATCAAAATAAGCACACGATTAGTTAGAAAATTATATTGGAGGAAGTTTGATGGGAAAAATGTTCTTCGACTTCATCTTGGACTAGTTGTACGATTATGAATAGATCTTTGTACAATTATAGGCCTGCCCCTTGTTTATGATCATAATATAATATTTTTTGGAGTTTAAATGTGCTGGTCTTATTATAGGCACAGCAAAACCTTCTGAGATTATATTGTGACTCCTCACAATTTTCTTTTTGTTTCTTTAATGTATTTGATTGTGTTTTTGAGGAGGGAAATCCTCTTTAAATCGTCATCTTTTTTTAAACTAGAGTTGCAAGGATTGGTGTACGTGTGATTGTGTGTGTATTTTAAAACTCCCTGTGCTTATTACACATGCCATGGGTCTGATTTTAGTGTTTTATACTAAGTAAAAAACTGAGTGTAGGTTTCAATTTTAAATAACATACTAAAACTGGAGGAAATTTGCTCATTGCCAAATAATTCATGTCCTTAAATTCCAAAATAGCAATTTTAAGTGCGTAATTGGTTCCTTTCATTGACTTTAATTGAAATCAAGCCAGATGAATGATTAAATACTTCAGGAAATTATGTCTTGCAAACAAGTGGAGCTGATGGGAGATGCTGTATTTTGTTGTCTATTGGAAGTAATATACAGGAGTACTCTACAGGCAGTGACTTGAGTCCACCAACAGCCCTTTGGGGAGGTAGAGCTGTCATTTTCAAATATTCAGTGAACAAGAGGCATTGAGATAGTCCTTGTAGTTGCCCAAATATTCAGTCTCTTAAGGTCTACTATACAGCAAATGCTTGCATGAAACTGCCAAAAAGGAAGGTTCCTATATATGGGTACTCCAAACACATGGTAGAAAATATACTTAGATCATACTTGATTCATTTATTTATTATATTAAGGTCAGACAATTTATTTGCAATTTAATCCATCCATTTTATAAAATCCATCCCATACGTTGTTGTTTTCCTGCACATACCTCTTACGCATCGAAGCATATACATGGGTACTTTACTGGATAATGATAGATCATTCCATTTACTGCGCCATCCAGTGGACTGAGCACTGAAATACATGGTGGTGGTGTTGTTGTTTTTGTTTTCCATAGCCTACTCTATGGAAACTTTCTCTGCCTAAATGTCTAGAAGACAAAGCTGAGAGTAGGGTTCATTATACAGGGGTTATCTCTTCAAAATAAGATTGAGAGGAACAAGAGAAGTAAAAGGAGAGACAAGAGAATGGAGTTTCTTCTAAAAGTAATAGAGGTGAATGCAATGTTCGTGCTATGGCTTAGTTAAACCTTGGTAATCTGTGGCATCCGGTCACTGAACTTCTAATAATGAAGAGAAGTTTGGTTTAGATCAACTGTCACCACAACAGTTCGGCCAGCTGACAGATTATGAGACTCATGAGTTCAATACCAGGGTGAGGAAAATAAAACACGACTTGCTTTGTATCTTTAGTCCACTGGTATAATTTGTAGACATCCGTCACTATATTAATCAGTGGGGAGTAACCCCTTTTCAGGCAATTATAATGTTCAATAGGAAGACTCAATATTTTTCAAGTGCATGTTTTAATGATTGAGATATTCAAAATTCAGCCCATTGCACTGTTCAAAGGTCAATCTCTGAAAGTAGCCATAAGATTGGAAAAGATGAGTGAAAGCCAACTTTTTACCAAAATGCTAAACGTTCTCCTTAGGGTTACAATTGCTGGTTCTTCCATACCAGATTATCCATATGACAAGGAAAATGACCATGTTGTGAAGAAGGATAGTCTAGAACTTTTTTTTACTTTCTTGCTTTGGGCCCTTTTCGTCCTTCACTGTGACGTTCTTCTAGATATCAAAAAGGACATTGTTCCACCTCAAACTATTTAGACTGAATCAGGAAGTTCGTTTTGCACGGATGCATCAATAAAGGAGAATATTTGTTGCTCGGGAGTGAAAGGAAGGATCCTTAGTGCTCCCTCAACTTGGTTGTTTTTTTCCTCCGCAGACATTTCATTACCCAAACTAAGTAACATCATCGGTTATTAGTAGTGCTAGTTTGGGTAATGAAACATCTGCAAGAAAACAGCCAAGCTCAGAGAACGCCAGAGACCCCACATGGATGCATCCCTGAGCTTCATCATTTTCCTTCTCGAACCAAATGCCCACTATTTCTGCCCTTTTAATAGAAGGCAGACATTTGCAGGCTCCTCAAGAGCGATCCTAGGAACTAATTTATGGTTTTTAAAATAAAACTAATTTTAAATAAAAAGGGTGGGCGCCTGTTTTGCACTGCAAATGTGCATAGTGTGTTGAATGATTACCTCTCTTTCTTTTCGACGGTCCATTCGCAGTGTGTCTCCCCTTTGTTTTATGTTCTCTAGGCAGTGTTCATTTCTGCCCCTGCTAGGAGACTTCGGAAAGGAAATGCAAGCCTGCTGCCTTTCTTCCACCCTTTTTACAAGCCATGGTTGCAATGGAAATACACAGAAAGTCATAATCTGAGCATTAGCAGCCACTGGCAAAACCTTCTATTAGTGTCAAACAGTATGTTTTCCACCAGGTTGTGACACTTGCTGGACTACAGGGCACAGGAAGGGACACTGATTTAGGGTGATTTATGAAACAAATGTACAGAGTTCTAGACAGCCACTGGCGTTAAAGAATATGGATTCTGTCGTAATGTATCTTGTATACTCTCAAGTTGCTATTGGCAGCTTGGAAGTCAAAGAAAAAAAATTAAGCATTTTCTTAACAGAAGGGATACTATAAGGAAAGAGTGTTTGTTTTGTTTTGTTTTGTTTTTAAATTCAAACAAAGAAAGCAGCCTGGATATTATAGCCCTCCCACCCATCCCGTTGTTCTTTGGAAATGCATATATATCCAGGCTAAAGACATTATAATTCCCAAATGGAAAATTTGAGCTGAGCTTAGACTTTCACAAAGCAGCTTTATCGGCGTGGGTGAGTGGGTACCATAGCCTGGAAAATTTGATAGCTAACTTTCAGCACACTGGAATTAGTTTAGAAGATTTTAGCTGCTGCCTTTTCAATTCTACTACCTCCTTCTTCAATCTGCTAAGAGGCTCAGTGGCTCAGTGGCTTAATGAAGCCAGAGATGGCCTCAGTTCTGGCGGTTTGAGTTCTAGCACCGCACGTCAGGATGAGTTCCCATCACTCGCCTCAGCTTTTGTCCCCTAACAGTTTGAAAACATTTTCTTTTAATTTTTTAAAAATTTATACATTTTTCCTTTAATATACAAAACTGCTTAGTCAACAGTGTATTGTCTGAGTCCATTTATTTTTACAAAATAATAATCATGCTAGTAGTAATAGTAATAATAATAATAGCGATAATAATGATTGCTTATATGTAATAATAATCTTTCATCATTTACTTTTGCATAACAATAATCTTTCATCTTCTAATTTCTACCTCTTTTATCTAACCACTGATAAAATGTTGTAAAATATTCTGTTTCTTCCTTGTCTTTTATTTTTAATGTCGATCTATCTATCTCCGCACAGTCTAATATTTTTCTAATTATATTTTCATCTGTAGGGGAGTTTGAAAGCATTTTCTGTGTGAGTAGATAAATAGGGCCCACTTTGACTGGTACCCCATGCAGGCAGCCAGATTCCTGAAGGCTCTGAACTCTCCTGGCTGTGGTGCCCATTTGCGAGGCAGCTGTGGGAAGGAAAGGGGACCTTGGGTGATGCTGCAGGAAGAGCCACTTGTCTTTCTTTCTGGTGTGAAGCCAGCTCACCCTCCTGTGGAGCATCTTGGCAAGCACACAGGTGTGTCCTTCAACAGGGCTGGTACCTTGGCTAGTCAAACTACTACTCTGCAATAGCATTGTGGTCTCCTGGCTACTGTATCAATGCCATACACTACTAATAGTAATAGTAATAATAACAGCAGCAGCAGCAACGACAACAATTGTCGATAAGAAAGACAAAAAAGCCTGGATAGTGGATGTGGCAGTGCCTGGAGACAGCAGGAGAAAGGAGAAAGAACTGGAGAAGATCACAAAATACAAAGACTTACAAATAGAAATAGAACGATTGTGGCAAAGGCCAGGAAGGGTAGTGCCAATAACAAAAGGTGCCCTGGGTGCAATTCCAAAACAACTGGAGCACCATCAGCGGCATTGATACATTCTCCATCAGTCAATTGCAGAAGGTGACTTTACTTGGAACAGCTTCCATCCCGTGGCGATATCTGTACACCATCAAACATCCAGATCTGCCTATTCCAGTCCTTGGTAAGGACTCAGTAGGTAGGCAAAAATGCCATACTGCCAAACCCAGTCTGAACATCTGGCTGACTGTGTGATTATTATCATTAACAATAACAATAACAACAACAACAACAACAACGATGATAATTATTTCAATCTGGTCCTTTTGCCTTCTAAATACTGGATGGGGGCCATCTATAAATGATACAAACAAACAAGCAAAGACCTCTTAAAGATGCCAGTTTGGGAAAGCTGTTATACTTTAATTAGTTTGGGACTTGTATATTAGGAGAGACTGAAGCAGAGCCCTGGAATATCTGGCTTGTACATCAGTCCTACGAGTAATCTCTGACATCTCCATTGCAAAGGATTGGGTAGCAGATGGCGGACACGTCCCCTTCTCGGAGAGCCATTACCAACCAAGTAGACAAAAAGTGGACTAAATGGACAAATGTGGGCAGATGTGATTTAGCTCAGCTTCTATCCGCTCTCATTCATCCTGGGGGATTCACGGTCAAGTCTATCTAATCTGGCAGCCCAGAACATGGGGTCTAAATATCCGAAAATGAGCACTGATTTAAGAGTCTGGAATTCGAAGGGAAGAAACCTCCTTATGTCGTGAGTAAATGCAGCTAAGCTAGGCAGAGAGAATAATTTTCTGCACCTTTTTTGGGAGGGGGGGAGGTGTGTCTTAATTTTGTTGGTGCTGTTGTTTTAGGGATTTGTTACTGGATGGGGAAGGGGTGCCGTTGTGGTCTGGAAAGCAATATGGAAAAAAAGTGAAGAGCATTTGGGGGATAAAACAAAGGTGGTGAGGTAAGCATAATAGCAACAGTTCTGTACTGCCGTTATTGAGCACATAAATTGAACTCGTGGGCTTCTTGTGTACGTGTACATCACTTTCCAAAAATCAGGCATTTACCATTTATTCTTGGCTTGAAGATGTTAGCCCATGTGGTACCTTTTGTCTTAGCCTATGTTATTTTTAGCTTTCCAGTTTATATTCCAGACTTTGTCTAATTTTTGTAGGATTCTTTCCAAAGTGACATGATAATAGAGCAGGCTTGTAGTGGTTAGTGACCTTCTCTAACAGTAATTTCTTCCTCTGGGCATTAGAATTGATTTCCCCCCACCACCCTCATCTTGGCATGTGAAAATTCAAAGCATGCCCCTTGCCCCAAATCCCAAGAGCTTACTATGGCATTGGAAGCAAACATGGGGGAGAGAGTTACCGCTTCTGGAGCATTTGTCATGGTAGTTGAAGGACTAAGATCATTGGAGCCAGCTTGGCTGTTACTTACTGTAGGATGACAAGTTGTTTTGAAGATGGCACATTCTTCGAAGGCCTGAGAAGTGATGCTGGGACCTGATTTTTCCACAGCATGCAAAGCCACAGTGATTGTATGTAGATGGTACCACTTCATTGCTTTATGTCTAATTTGGCCCTTGTTATCTGAGATGGTTATAGACAAAAAGTACAGTTAACTTCCTGCTGTAACACTATCTCTTGCCACCTCTCAGTCGCCTCTAGGTGTTGCAGAAACAATTTCTTCTGTCCAAATTGTCATGCTAGAAGCAATTGGAAAATAAATAAATAAATCTGTTGGAGAGTTTCTATTTTTCCAAAATGTTGGAGGTGGGTGCAGTTCGACCAAACATCCAAGTGTACATTAAGCAACAATCCAAACGAGCAACAAGGAAGAGAATGCATAATGAATACACAAGAAAAAGTAAAACGATAGGCTGTATGTATTGGGAGAAATGTATGCTAATTTTTTTTTCCTTGAATAAACAGAGTTCCAGCACGGTAAATATGGTGAATCGGACACAAACAGGAAGAAGACTTCAAACTTACACTGTGGCATTTAGTTTATCCAGGCCAAAATTGTCTTCTTGGAGTCTGAGATAGAGGTCTTTCTCTACACTTAGTTTGCAATTAATTGCAGTGATTAATCTGCAGTTTGAATTAGTGATACCAGAGTGTCAACTTGGGTCCTACGGTCCCTTGCCAGACAAATGGTTGGAGATCTACTGATATCCTGCCATGACCATTTATTTTATTTTACTTTTATCAATCGGTGAGTTTATTACCACTAAGTAGAAAGGGGTAAACAGGAAGCTTAGGGGTTTGTTAAATGTTCAATCCTTAGACAGTGAGTTACAATATCATCTTGAAATTGGTTTCTTCAGCTTCATTTATAAGCAAGAGAACTGCAAAGGCAGGAAGAACAAAGCCAAAATCAGCCTTCCTTGTGTGGAGGTTCTCAAAACTCTGGATTTTCCCCTCAAATCATCAGTAAAGCTAACTAGGAATTCTGGGAGGTGAATCCATGCATGTGGAAGGCGCTAAGCTTGCAGAAGATCGTTGGAGGTTGGAGAAATATATATATTTTTTTGGCTTGACTTCAAGAATTTCTGCTGGAGGAGAAGACTATTAAAATGAAGAGATTGAGAATAATTAATCCAAGCTAATAGGATGTTAACCCATCTAGACTCTGCTGTCTTGGCTTGTGAAGTTTCAGGATAGAAGAGGAACAATCAAGCCCAACTCAAGAATGACATAGAACAATCCAGACAAAGATCATTTCTTTATCTGCTCACATCCAACAGACAGAATCTTGCCAGACTAAGCCCTTACTATTCTCCCCTTAACAGATACACCCTGGGGGATTCTAGAGAGTGGCTATCCTAACTCTCTTGGGTCTGCTTGGGGGGGGGGAGTTGGACTAGATGACCTACAAGGTCGCTTCCGTTAATCTGTATCTATATCTTCCTATGTCTCTTATCCAGTTCTCGGCTGTGCTGCTCTTGTCTTGTCCCCTTTCTGGAATGCTCTCCTTCCTTCCTGGGAAATTGCTGCTTCACTACAGTACATTACATTACCCGCCCTCCCTAGACACAATCCCTCATGACAATAAACATTTTGAGGGAACAGGAAGCTCTAGCTAAATCTTGAAAAATCCCCGCTGTTTCCTTTCGACGCTGCATGCATAGTTTTTTTCAAGCAATTGTCCATTCAGTTGACTCAGATAAACCTTGTTTAGTTTTAGCAGAGCTTCTGTTTCATCTCCTTTCAGCCCAGGGATGGGCCATCTGCCTAGTTCCATTTACCACTTGACATGGTACCCTAAACAAATTATCTTTGAAGAAAAGCAACTCTTGGAAGTTAAAAAGAAAAAAAAGTGTGCTTGCTCTTCAAGTTATCCTACAAAATTTGGTCTAACCTTTTAATTTTCAGCTTCTTTCAGACAATTTGTGTATCATTATCTGGCTTTGATAGATAAATGTATTTTAGGGCTACAAATTACGCAGTATAAATAGACCGATTTTTCATAGGCTCTTTGTTTTCACAGAGTTGAATATCTTGGATGAGATTGTCAGAATTTTAAAACTCCTTTTTGCCATAGTGAAGGGGTAGCGTTTAAAAGGAAAAGGAACATAATGTTTCCATTTCTCCTTTGTTACCCATTTTGTTGAAATAGTTTCTTGCTTTGTTTTTGCTGCCCATCACTGGTAAGTGGAAATAGAACTGAAGGAGAATAATTTTTATTTTTTTTTTGTTTTAAGGACAGGATCTTCTTTTGCATTTTCATAAGTAATACTGCATTGTAAAATAAAGAGCTGGTTGAAATGTTCTAAAAGATGCCTTTCATTGCAGTAATAATTGGCTTTCCTTCTTTGGTGAGATTCCAATTCCTAAAACCATCTTTATTTTTTCAAATAAAGCCTCATTTTATTTGAAGGATACAGAGCTGTAAAGTTTTATTCCAATTCTTAAAAAAAAAAAAACTTTTATTAAAGTTTTAGCCAGCTCACCATCATGGCAACGCATCAATGCCATTATTTTCTCTTACACGTAGGAATTGAGGTTAGGTGTGACAATTGCTCTAGGACGTGGGTAGTGGAAAAGCCTAATTCCCGGGTGAATCTTTGAGGAAAAATTGCAAAATGCCTTTCTTTTTCTGGGGTGATGATGGTGAGAAGAAGACCTTTTCTTGAGTTCCTTCACATTAATGTGTCATCGACTTGATAGTATGTCATCCAATTGGTCACATCCCAGCTATCTATCATAAGGAAAGGGGTGTCTCCTACAGCAATATGGGCTCATGGCAAGGGATGAAAAAAAAATCTGAACTATTTTCCTATCAGTAGTCATTCGATTTGGGGAAAGAGAATCTGCTTTCAAAAATAAAAGGGAATTTCAGTGACCTGCATGGAATGCAATATTTTCATAATTGCATATTGCTGGGATGAGATGGTTGAATGTCTTGCTTTTCAATGTCCTCTTCTCTGTGGGATCTGCATTATGTCGCTTCTCCCAGTTCATTCCTACCAACAATCAAGGATTAAACCATACCCAGTCAAGGAATTGCCAACTCAGACAAACTTGCTAACAGTACACCACAGTCTAATCAAAGAACCACCACTAACACTCCCACCAGCATTGACTGGGCAAGCCACTAGCTGTAGGAGAAGGATGGCAGGACCTTGGGGCAGAGTTAAAGGAGGGATCAGCCTAGCATCTCTATGTAGCCACAAACTGACTAATTCCAAGCCCCCTTGAATTCTATGGACCTTTATTTAATTTATCTAACTAAGCAGATCCTAATGATTGGTTGAGAAGATTTCTGTCCATAGTCTAGTCATGACTAGCACTGATAACGTTACCTAGTTTGGATAATGAAACATCTGCAAGAAAACAAGCAAGCTCAGAGAGCACTAGGGACCCTGAGCTACAAATATTTTATTAATGTGCATGGTCTTTTTAGCAATAAATTAGTTTAATTGGATTTCAGATGTAGACATGGTCTTTCACTCCTGATGGCAACCCTCACTCCCTTATAGCACTGATGATGTTACTCAAGTTTGGTAATGAATGTCTGCAAATGAACAACCGAACTCAGAGAGCACCAATGACCAATCCCAAAACTCTCTAGCCAGCCATTTATTCTTGTTTTCACATATCTTCAACCATGGAAGTTAAAATTCAGGTATGTTAAAGTTGCCAAGGTTGGCCTAATTTAGAACGTGCAAGGTTCTAGCTCATTCTGAGGTTGTCCACAAAATGTTATAGGGAGAAGAGAGAGGGAAATCCATCCACCAGCACCGTCAAAAAGAGGCCAATGAGTCAGCCACATGGCCTGCCAATTACAAAACACCCAAATATCAAAAGATCATGTATTTTTATCTTCTGAGAATGCAAATCCAAGAATGATCCTTAGCATCCCAGGTTATCTCTCCTCTCTTCCAATCCTACTAAGGACCCCACCCTCTCCCAGAATCTCCTATGGAGATTCTCAGTCATCCAGGTCCTGGTTGTCCCAAAGATGCTTTTTCAAGAGGCACCTGGACTTTCTTTGTTTTTCCTTGAAGACATTTTGCTTCTCATCCAAGAAGCTTCTTCACCTCTGACTAGAAGAAGGTGGGGAATGGAAGGATTTATATTCCTGGCAATCATCTGATCATTAGCACTCTTTCTGAAAGTCTTCTGCTGTGTTGAATCCCAAGGGGAGACATCAAAGGAAAGTTCTTCCATAAGGTCTTTTCAACTGGGTAGGTGTGAGCAACCAGGAATATCTAACAGAAAAAAACCCCAAACAAGCAACCTTTGCTTCCACAGGGAAAGAAAACATCTCAGAAGTTATAGTGCAGATGTTGGCAAAGCATTAAATTAGACACTGCAGCCCGTTGCATGCTTTACCTTCTAATATTAGGAATATATGAATCACTAGAAATCCAGTCTGTCGTGGTGGCGGCGTCACAGCCTTCAGCACCTTATTTCTGCTATTTTTAAAATCTGCTGAAATATCTGCATCCATTTGTCATCAGCAATTTTCCCTGATACTCAGTGCTTTCTAATAAAGCCTCCCCCCACAAATGAATGTAATGACTTTCTCCCAACACACTGTTTAAACCCGAATATCTCATTGTTGGCTTTCTGATGCAAGCTTCCCTGATATACACTTTTTTGTTTGAAAGGTAAATAAAGCCAAGTCTTATTAAAGCGCTAGCGATCCTACTATCCGGGTTTCAATACAGCCCTCCAAATATTACGTCTTTTCACAGGCAAACGGACATTTCTTCCTATCTATGATTTGGAGTGGACGATAAACTGGTGGTAACAAAATACATCGATTGCAACCATCTGCTCTGTGACAAAGTCCACCTTAATGGATTTTTACCAGCTCTTTTCCTTTAAATGTCTTTCTTTTATGCTCTCACCCAACACTGGCCTGATATTCAGGCAGGATTATGGATTAGTTAGCTATTTGTCTCTGAACAAAGTCATACAGTACGGCACAGTAAAATTCTGGGAGCATTTTAGAAGCTCAGTTTCCTTTCATCTGCCTTTAGTCCTCCTGGGCAAAGCTAGGTCCTTCTTACCTCTATTTGCTTTAATTAATGCATGCACCGAAATGCTATGCCTGCTGTGTGTTAACCCTCATTTCTTTTTAATGCAGTTTTTGACCTTTCCCTTAGTACTCATTTAAACAACAACCCAAAGTCTTATTTCTCCTTTAGTGGTGGTATGGTATATGCCAAGTAAAAGCGAAATATTCCACAAGATGTTTTTCCCCACTGCATGTATTAAAGTGAATATTCTATCCTAGTCACTAGACAATCTGTGCCTCATTGGGTCATCATTTTAGTTCTATAATCATGGAGCGCACTGGTGATTTTGGCCCAGGCTCGGTGGCTCAGCGGTTAAGATGCTGGACTTGTTGGCTGGAAAGCCGGCAGACCAGGTTCGAGACCCAAGTGCCATGTGATGTAGTGAGCTCCTGTCTTCACCCCACTGCCAACCTCTTAGAGCATGGCAATGCAAGTAGATAAATAAGTACCACTTTGGTCAGAAGGTAACACTGCCCTGTGATGTCATGCTGGCCACATGACTGCAGAAATGTCTCCAGACAGGCTCAGTGGCTTTGAAATGAAGATGAGCGTTGCCCCTGCAGTTTGCAATGACTAGCAAAAGAAAATTCACAGGGAATCCTCCTATCTTCTTTCAGCTAACCCACTTCACAGGGTTACTGCTGTCAGAAAAAAAAGTGAAGGAAGGGAATGCTATTTACATTATCTAGAAAAAAGACAGGATATAAAATCAATCTACCTCATGAAAGACTTAGAAATAGCTGAAACCTCTTCTTTGGGCTGCAGACCTATTTTAATACTTCACTTTTCTTAATTTATTTTTAATTATGAGACCAAGAAACATTGCTTCCTAAAGAAGACTTTTCTACTTTCCTTTTTCATTTACTTTGGCAAAGAGAACGGCAGATCTGCTTTAAAAGCCAAGATAGTCATTCCTGTATCTTTAAGCTTTCCTCCTTTTTTGCATCTGTGCCCCACAGACGGAATGGCAACCCTATGAAAGGGCTGGCCAAATGGGATTTAATGAATCATTGGCAGAGATGCCGCCTGCGTGCGTGTTTCATCAATAATGCAAAGTTTTAATTGCAACATGAACATTGGAGCTTTATGAAGATTGTCCTGTGGAATGTTTGCTTTGCAAAATAATTGGTATCTCTCTGTGAGATAAGAGTGATATTAGTTACGAGATATAATTCCGACAGCAAGTTTTTATCATTGGAAACAAAAGAGGAAGCTTGCTGGCATAGGAATGCTGCATTTCTGAGAAGCAGAGGGGCTGATTTACAACCCCAGAGCTTCTGCAGTTGTAGGATTTCTTAATAGTAGGCAACAGTCAACATCTTACTTTGAATAAATCATTTGTACACAAGCAGCAAACATTATTATTTTTTTTCTCCTACCAGATCCTGTTCAGTTTTCCATTTGTCATCATGCCAGTCCCAGTAGCTTCTTATTTTGTGGCCTCTCTTTGACTCTTTATATTCTTTTCATTTCACTCAGGCAAGGAGAGTTATTCAAGAATAGGTTTTAGTTACTGAAATCCCAAATGAAAGAGGACTCATCCTGAATTCTGCCCAAACTCAGTTTAACGATTTGAAATGGGAATCTTAATTCCAGTTCTGACCCAGGTCCTACTTTTCAAATTCCTTGACTTCCAAGTCAGTCTTTTGGCAAAAGAAACCAGGAAGTAATTTTTACCTACAGAGGATTTTTTTTTTTTGGGTGGGGGGGAAATGTTTATCTTTTAATTTGGCAGGAGGTTGGTGTTGTTTTTCCATTAAAACCATCATTGATATCCCGGCCAAAATTTGGTATCCCCCACAATTCCTCAAAACTGAAGTAATTTGGGTGGCATTGTGGACAGAAACTGGTGGCCCCTGAGCAAATGTCATCGCTGCTCTTCGTGTAGAAAGTGGAGAAAATGAAGTATGTCTGAATGTTGTACTAGAGAATGCATGGAAGCTAATGGGCTCAGCACAGATAGCCATGCATAACTCTTGCTAAGTTGTCCATTCATTTTGGCTGAGATAGCGGATCCATGTATCAAAACCATTGTTCTAAATGAGGCAGGGCAAAGACAAGACACGATTGCCAATTCAGAGAAAGAGCAGGGAAAAATGATGGACGATATTTGGAGAAAGTTCTGCCATGTAACCATCTTGAGGATGGGTTTTAGAAGATGAAAACTCTCAGAATTATTATTATTATCAAGAAAATGTGATCTGATAAATTTTGGCTCAGCTCTCCTTAAATCTTTTCTTCCTTGCCAGACTTTGTCTCATTTCTATACTTCTGCTGACAGCATCATCTTTTCCCCAGATTTCACCCATAAAGGGACCAATAGCTTCTGAGTTATGGCTTCTTGGAACTACACCTTGTAGGGTTTTTTTGTTTTTTTTTAGCTTATCTTCGGAACAAAACGTTTTATCATAACATGATGTTAGGTGAACTTTAAGGATTTAAGTAATTATCTAGCTCATATATATATATATATATATAAATGCCACAAATGAATCTATGATTTCAGAAATCTGGTGTCAGGCACTTTATTAGTGTTGATCAAGTCATGGCACCATAATTAACATGGACTAGAAAAAATGGTGGAATAGGATGTTGAATTCATTATTAAGATTTCTGGCTAATATCCTAAATGAAAAAAAGTTCTTATTGATAAGGTGAAATGAAGACCTTCCTACTACTTGAAAAATTTTCCTTGTGAATTACTTGAAAATGTGTATTGTTTAGATGGTTTTATATTTTCAGGTTCCTATTGACCAATTCCATCATCCAAACCAGTGTTTGTCAACCTTAGCAACTTTAAGATGTGTGAACTTCAACTCCCAGAATTCCCCAGGCAGCTAGGTGTCAGGAGTTCCCTCCCCCCAACTCCCCCAGCAAAGGTTTGCAAATGCAGAAAATTCTGATTCTTTGAATTCAATTGAAGAATCTCAGCAATGGTTTGTGGACTCAACCTTATTGCAAATTATTATTTATGAAGCTGGTTCATTTTCGTTGACCACAGTGAAGTGTTATGGTAATTTAGAATCAGGTGTGACCTTCTTTCAAATAATGGGGAAACATCTTTTTCTGCTTCCTGTTTTCTTGAAGCATTTTTTTTTTAAAAAGTGGGACACGCAAAAATATTAAGGTCACTTCAGCTAATTTTTGTGATCCTAAACTGGTTTTATATCTGTCCAAGACATTTGGGATTGTCCCTAATGTTCTTGCCAAATATAGAAAAGAAATTTATGCTGGGGAAATAGAGAATTCCCTGTGGCAAAGGAGAAGCTGAATCCAAAATCCAGGAAACACAATGCTACGTGCCCAACTTAGCATTACTGTGGGAAGAAGCTGAAAGTATAGGTTGGAATTGTTAAATTTGATTAAAATATCAATATTTCTGTTTCTAAATAAGGGTAGAAATTCATAGGTGTAGGGAATGAAGGGTTAGTGTTCAAGAGTTAAAGCTTATGTCTGGAGCGGGCTCCAACTTTAACAAGGTAGATTAACGCAAGCAATTTTTTTCTCCCAGCATGTCAGAAAACTTGGCGATTAAATAGAGCCATCGGGAGTAATTTTAGAGACAGCTTGCCTTTCAAGCAATGATGATGAAGGAAAGCAACAATAACAAAGAAGCAGCAATATAGAATCCATTTTTATATACATCCCTAGATTAGTATTGTTTAAGATAATAATTTTAGCTTTGTTTAAATGCCTTCCTATAATAGGGACACTTTGGAAAATGTGACAAAGACTACTAAACAGAGAGTTTCCACATTGCTTAATTAATTTATCGTATTCCCCGCCCAAAGATGGGGTGAATGCAGCTATTAAGATAAGATCAGAAAAAGAAGATGGGTGTCAACCTGGCTTAGAGAGCATCCATCAGGAGCTCTCCATGGTGCTGCAGAAATCCTGCCCTCTACACAAGGTGTTTGCCAGCTCTTTGCAGATGCTGTTGACCCTTGAGAGCTTGGAGATGTCTGGACTTTCACCCCTGCTGGTTGAAGAATTCTGGGAGTTGAAGTCCACACATCTTAAAGTCGACAAGGTTGGGAATCACTGGCCTACAGTATTATTTGTAACCCAGATGCTCCTGCAATGTTAAAGGGTACTGATGCATTTATAAAATGACTGCCATCGTGGGCAGGGGAAGACAGAAAACCCTTTTATCAGAAGGCAAATTGATTGGGTCCCTTTCACTAGCATGTTCCCTTTCATTCATACCTTTCCCCACCTCCCTCCATAGCATATGGATACCTCCCCAAACAAAGGGTGATGAGAAACAGCTGTGTATCATTTTTTATTTGCAAAAAATGCCTTTAGGGTTTATGTATAGCCCAGAGCCTTTCTGGGAGGTGCAGGGAATACTGGAAGCATATTCTCCTCTTTGTGGCCTGTCAGTTTCCCCTTAATTAATTTTAAGTTAAAAGGCCTAAACATAAAATCAGGTTGGGAGGCTGGGGGATACATAGAGGAGGAAGCTGGGTGCTCCCTTCCTTAGGACTCATTTTTAGTCTTCTACCTATATGGGGAGAAACAGAAATATGTAATATCGGGCTCTATCTTGCACTGCTTAGTAGCGATTTTAATCTGCTACTTTCAATTAGCAAGGTTTATTAAGCTGGAGGAAAAAAAAAGACTTAAATGGCTGTTCCAGCAACATTATTAGCTGTACCACAATAAAAACTTGATTCATTCCCAAAGCACGTTATTACCGTAACTGATGTTTTATGCAGTTTTCCTGGCTTAAAATGACTAGTATAAGGAAATTGCAAGTCAGAATGGAAGTATTTGAGTATGTGTTTGTGTGCGAGAGTGAGAATATGTACGTGTGTGTATAGAAATGGCAGAGAATGTTGCTGATTTAGTTCAGTTGTTGTAGGAGAAGAGCAGGCAGAGCTGAGAGTGGAGTTAAATGAGTTATTAGCCCAGAGCTGTTATATTCCTACAAACAGTCCAAGCTCAACCCTTCTTGAATTCCATTGATGCTGATCTGGTGCCAATTTACTGCTGAACTTTAGTTGTCTAGATTCTTGCGTATTGGCTTAAGGAATAAAACTTCTAAACTGAAACTTAACATACGGTCTTGATTCTCTTATGCCTGACAGGTTTTTTTTTACTCACTTCTCTTTCTCCCTCACAGTCCAGCCTCCTTGGCTGTACCTGTTGCCTAATCTGAATCAGCCACATGCCTAGGTCTCTCTCTATGTTTTTCCATCAGTTTAATTGCAACCTGGGATGCTAAGAAGTCTATGACAGAGAAAGGAAAACCCAGTGAGTGTCAAAAAAACCTCTCTTATGGATATGCACACAGTGTTAAATGTGCATTTAAATATATACCCGTTTTGCCATTTTCCATGAAAACACACATGTCCTTGGATTTTACTGGGAACTGCGTTGCTTTTGCTTATCACTATGTCATTTTACTTCCCAGGATTATTTGAAACTTCAAATTCGATTTCATAAAGGTGCTTTGGAAAATGTAGCAGTAGAAACATAGCACCAGTCTGCAGCTCCTTAAAGCATTTGCATTTTCCCTAGGTTCAGATGACAGTTGCCTGATATTAGAAAAACACACAGTTGCTTTAATGAGTTGAGGACAATTGTTCTGTTCCATCTCTGTGCAGTTCAAGGCACCTTTTTAGAACTAAATTTGAAATACTGCTCCTCTAGTTGGCACGTTGTTAGTTAATAGTATATCAAAGATAGTTTAAGTAAAATGTATTATACATAAATATAGAGTGTCTGTGTGTGTATAGCCTAAATCAAATCCAAGGCAGATTCTTGATTGGTTGCAAGTCTGTTAAGGGTACTGTATATGAGTTGCAAAAATCTGGATGATTGCAAGAGAGTAGCCAAGAAGTGAACTGCTAATGGTTAAAAAGATGAAAACTTATTTGGGATTCTTTTTTAACAGATATGTACAATTTTAAATTTTAGAAGTAGAACATAATGCTTTCTAATTTTCTAAGTTTATAGTGGCTATGGATTTTAATATTATTTAGGAAATAACTAAATAAGAGCATTATCTCATAATGTGCCTGATAAGGGCTAATTAAGAATCTAGGATAATATAAGCATTTTAAGCAAACTACAGTGTTTTCTATGAGTAAGCATGACAACTTTTTTGTAACTCAATTTTTTGTTCAGAAAGTTTATAATCCTCACATGGCTAGAGATTGAGTTGACTATAATGGAGGTGATTAAAATTTGTTTAGGTTAAATTGAGGTGTTCAAATGTCCATTGTGATAACTTAGTCTTTCCTTATTATTCTTTCCTTAAGGACAAATCTTTTTCTGTCTGGATTTTTTTGGCAACCTGCACTAATTCTCACTCAACAGCAGATTGGTATACAATTATCTTTTGAATCGTTTGTGGCTATGATGTTTTGCACCTCACTTCCTGGAATAGAAAAAGGCAATCCCCCCCAAAATGTACAGGGAAAGTTGAGTGCAAACACTCTGTCATGCTTTTCTCTGATCAATATTTGAAACTGGAAAGCTTGCAGCTGGAGATTCAAGGACACGGCTCTGATAAGTTATTTTTTATTGCAGATGCTAGAAAATGGTTAATAACACAGAAAACCAGTTATTGCACACCATAAGATTTATGTCATATATGTCTTTTGTCTCTCTGTCCATCCAGCCCTCTATATTTCCAGCTGTTTTACTTGTCTATCTGTCTATCTGTTGGACTCCATGTTTATGTTTTTCTTCTGACCTTACCTTAACAATTGATAAGCCCTTTTTTCTTGTAGGAGGAAAGTTTACATTTCTGCATTTTTTCCAACAGGCCAGTCTGTTCTTAGGTCTTAGGTTCCCATCTTGCATGCTCCAGTCCCCCCAGCTTGTCTCTATTTCCAGAGGAATTACACATATAAAGAAGTACAAAATTCTCACACATTTTGGTTCTTAAGAAAGCTATACAGAAACTCAACAGAACTGAGTTGTGATTAAATCTTTGCAAAATTTGAACTACAAATGGAAATCCAGCTTTAGCTTCCTCTATAAACAGAAGTTGTAATTTTTTGTAACTTTTTTTCAGGGTGAAGGCCATATTCATGCCTCAATTTATTTCTAATAAAAGAAATGGCTGGTATCAGAGCAAAAATGAAATTAGACTTAATTTAAATTAAGTAGAATTAAATTAAATTCATTCAATGCAATTAAAATGATTACTCGTAAGTATTCATTTTTTCTCTCTGTCCTAAATTGCCTTCTAATGTTACTGTAGTCTACTGAATTAACTACTCTTGTGGAAATAAGGTGGAGGTAAAGGAAGGTGAAATTTTCCATTTAACAAGCCTAAAATCACAATAGTAAAACAGGTAGACGTTTACCCCCTTCAGGGCCTGAAGACTGTTTGAAGATCACCACTGAATGAACCTGGAAAAAGAATCTGTCTTAATTTCATTCAGAATCTGAAGTTAGAAAGATGACAAATTCAGGAAAAGGAATTTGCTGGACAAAAATCAATAGATGGACAAGAACGGCCAGGATGCATCTAAACTCATTTGTCTTGGTCTGGCTAGGATTAATTTAAAATCGCAATGTGATGCTATACAATGCAGCACGTTAGAATATAATACATTTACCTTTTTTTTTTACAGCCAGCGTAAAGTAAAAACATAAAGGATGTAACATTAAAAACAGTTTATTAGCGTTCTCACGCAACTGATATTGAAAAGTTTGCAAGGATAATGAGGATGGAATTAAGAGACAGGGAGGTAAATTAAAGCCCAAATTTGTGGATTCCTGTAAATCTATTATGGTTAGGTAGACCAACTTCCAGAATTCCTCAGCCAGCTATGCTGATCCGGCCAATTCTGGGAGTTTGAAGTCCACAGGTCTTGCCACGTTTGGAAGCCACTGATCTGGAGTACCAAAACACCTCTGTGTATGGCTTACCAAATACCAGTAGACAGTCTTTGGTTTCAGACTTACAATTTGAAAGGCAAGGCCTGTAAGGAATGAGGAAGGAGAAAGAGATTGTCAAATTTAAGGAATTCTCATCACGACCAGAGCAGGTAGCAACCCCACTGATGGGAAAACAAAGGTAGGTCATTTTTGGGTAGACGCCTAAGCAGCAAAGATGACGGAATAATAATCAAATATATATTACGATGACATGAAGGATATACAAGTGACGGATTGTCATCTTTTTTTCAACTCGGCATCCAAACCTACACAACCCAGGTCATATCAGGCCATATTTTTGAATAGCGGGAGATAAATACTTACCTCCATGCCTTTCTGTGTTTGAACTGAGGAGACAATCCTTGCTTAATATTGCTTATATTCTCAGACATTTTTTTCTAAAAAAAAATCTGTTTATTGTCTTTCTGAATCGGATACTTTGGCATCTGTTGCATATATAATGCAGAGGTGATTGCAGCCCCGAGACTTGGCTTTATGGTATTCAACAAGCACCTGCAACCATGAATTTGTTGGCGTTCACACCACGTGTGGCTAACCTTTTCCAAGAGTAGCTGTGTGGATGTGGATCTCGGCCCAGGCTGCCAGGAGAACATTGACATTTGGCAAATAGCCTTCCCAGAATAAACTATTCCAAAAGATGTTCGTCTCTATTCATCAGAAGCTGTCGCCCCAGGAATTCCACCCCCCCCTCCACCATGTAAGTCCCCTTTCTTCAGACAGATCTTTCCCCTCCTCCCCATCTTCCTTGTGTCTCTGGTATATCTATGAAAACAGGGACATTATTAACATATTAATGATCAGATGTTATGTGTTAGGCTTGCATTTTAAAAGTCCTTCGCCAGGCAAAAAGAAGGATGGTTTGACAGTCTTAATTCAACACAAGACGACAAATGCAGCTTATAATGAAATTAACATAAATCTTTGGTGTTAATCATTTAGCATTATTGATAGCCATATTAAAAGGAGCCTCGCAATCTTGGACATGCAAAAGGGAAAAGTGATGCTTTTTTCCAGCTGTCCTGAGATGCTCTGAGTCCATATGGTGCAAGAGAACTAGCTTTCTTTTCTAATTTTCCTCTCCAGTTTGAGCTGTCAGCTACTCCCTCTGTCTTTCTTTCTCCTCAGAGTTTACTTTCTTTTTTTTTTTTACCGTGTTGCATCTCCTCCGCCTTTCTTTTTTTTTTTTAACATTTTTTTTTTCCAGAGTGCCAGATTTCTGGAGTAGGTCAAAAAACTATCGGCATCTGTAGCTGTCATCAGTCCCACAGCCAGGCATAAGCGAAATAGCGAGGTGACAGTGCCACAGCCGATCTTCATTGGTTTTAATTTGGGAAACTTCACTTTCATTTATGCGTTCAGCTCTAAAAAAAAATTAATAAATCAAAGAACGGCATTTTGAATGGCTTCGGGTGCCTTTTGGAAAGTGTCGCTGGAAGTGTGGGCATCTGGGAGGTGGCTGGGTGGGGAGGAAAATTATGTCACTTGACAATCCAACCATTGATAACTCTGTCATTTTTAATAGGGAGGGGGGGGAAGGCTGGAGAGAAAGACAAGGAGTAAGCAGTTGTCTATTTTGGGACCTTGAATGAATGAGAGATGCTGGATGGGGTGGGGTCAGGAAGCGCGCTTTGTAAATGGATAAATGTGCTAATCAGAACTCTGCCTCTTTGGCAATTCCTGCTTTGCAGAAGAATCTTCCTTAGGAGAATCTTGCAAGTCTAAAAAAGCATTCTTCCCTTCTTTACTTTTATCCCAAAAGGTGCTTTTTCAAAAGATAACAGGACTTTCTTTGTTTCGGCTTGAAGATGTTTCGCTTCTGATCCAAGAAGCTTCTTCAGTTCTGAGTGAATGGTGGAGAACATAAGAAGCTTCTCGGATGAGAAGCAAAACATCTTCAGGCAAAAACAAAGAAAGTCCAGTCGCCTTTTTTGCGGGTGGGGTGTGGGGTGGTGGGAAGCATCTTTGGGATAACCATGACCTGGATGGCTGAGAATCTCCATAGACATATCTTTTCTTTTAACTTTCCCCAAAACTAAGTGGAGTCCCTCCTGAAAAGCTTCCTATGCCTATTTTTCTCTTGTGAGCCTAGCTGTCTTTTGCATGATGGTTATCTAGTATACATAAATTGAATAAAGTATTGAGGGATATGTCTGCTTACCCCACTCTTATAGTAAGAAATGTTAGGCTTTGGAAACACATGCAAACCATGTACTATTGTGCTTTTAGCAATCATTCCATAGCTAAAACTATTATTATATAATTAACGCCTCTTTGATTTGAGACTCCGAGCTTCAAGAGGTTTTCTTGCAACAATCTTCTCAGATTAATATACAACTATATACACTACCACAGCAGTGTTTCTCAATCTTGGCAACTTTAAGACGTGTTAGGGGAATTCTGGGAATTGAATCTTCATCACCATGTTAACTGTTGCTGTTTGTCATCTTCTTCTTCTCTTTCCTTCTACCTCTTTCCTTCCACCTTTCCCAATATCAGAGCCTTCTTCAGAAAGCATAACGTATCCAAAGTAGGATAATTTGAACTTGGCCATCCGTGGCTTGAACGAGAACTCCGAGATGAACCGTTTGATGATCCTTCGTTGTCTTTTCTTGGCTGTCCAAAGTATTCTCAGGAGTTTTGGAGAATACCCTTTATACTTTATTAACACAAATGAACAATTATATAATATCCAATTCCAAACGGACAGGCCCGAATAGATTTTCATCCAGACAGATGAATGGATAGATTTTGTTTGCAAATGGCCACGCTGATGTGAACCAAATGCAGAGGAAACCCAAAAAAAGTTGGTCTAAGTTTTAAGAAAATACTGCACGCCCCTGAGTTACATTTGACAAAAATTCCTCTCTACCCATTTCATCGCCTCAAGATAGCAAGAAAAACAGGCAGTGGATGGTGGTGGCAACCTGAACTGTCTGTGAAAGGGCAAAGTTCATGCACCAACTACGTATATATTTTTTTGTTTTAACAGCAAAATTTTGCTTCTCTAAGCCTCATCAGGCCAGATTTTTTTTGAATGATGCCTCACGGGTCAATATTTCAACAATAAAAAGGGGCAGGAGAGAAAGACACTCTCTATTTAGATTTTTATGCTTCCAATTTAGGCGATTAACCTAGAACCCTTTCCAATTTGTATATAAAAACAACCTCCAGGGCTTAGATTGCCGTGGCAGTTTTAAAACCCAGAGTGAATCAGTTTGAAATATAAGCCCCCTTGCAAACAGAGGAATGTTTTATAATGGAACCACTGACAGACCCTTAACTACAGAGGCGCTAGCGGGCACCAGCGTAAGACGGGAATAAAACTAAATTACATCACTTGTCATCATTAAGAATTTTTTTTTTTGGGTCTCGGCTCTTCATTTGAAGGCTCTGTAGTTAATGAACGATTACTGAACCATGACATCAAAATGGCTAAAATGTAGGAATTCAAGTGAGGTCAACTCGGAGTATTTTTTAAACCGTGAAATTAAGGAACCGGTTTGTATAGGTGGGAGGCTGCAATGTTAGTTTGCTTTGTAAGGCTGTCTCTAAGCCTCAGGAATGCTCCATATTTTAGAGGGCAACGATTAGACCTTATTTTTTTGTGGCCGGAAAAGGTAAAAACTCCTGAAGTCTGTGCAAACATGGATGACATCCCCTTCACACACTCACTAACCTTCTTTTCAGAAGGAGACATACACAATTTGATTTGGATGCCTCTTGAAATACTGCAATCCAGAGTTCTCTGATTTAACTACAGATCCCAACTTCTAAAGGATTTCACTTTTCTCCAAATGTTGCAAGGCAGCTGTCAGATGGGGGGAACATGTTCAGCTAGATCTGTGGCTCTGCCATTTGAATCTGGCAGGACCTAAACATTTCTAGCACAGCAGCTGCATTATGCTCCATGCTAGGAACCACACGCTTAGGGGAGGCTCTTTCCAGCAAGGGAGGCTTGAAAATGGGCACATCCACAGCAGCAGCTCTGAAAAGTGCTCTGAACAATTACACGGGTTCATGTGGGAGTGCCTGGATAGTCCTGGAAAAACACTTACACAGCAATTAGACTGTAAGAATTTCAGCAGAGAAACAGGTATAAAACGAGTGGCATGGCGGCCTGGTGGTGAAGATGCTTGCCTGACACTCGAAAGGTTGAGCGTTCAATCCCAGGTAGTGGCAGATGTTTCTCTCTTAGGGCAGAAAGGAAAAAAAAAAACTGCTGCAAACTCCACCTTGGCATCAGGAAGGGCATCCAGCCAGTAAATGCTTAGTTCCATCTGTCTGCCCTGACTCTCTACCCTGAATTAAGGGACTATAGGGTCATAAAAAAAGGGAGTAAATAGGTATGAAACAATTCAGAACAAGCATATTTTTCAACTCAGCCTTTTAAGACACACAAGAAGAGATGATTCGTTTCATTTTTCTTGTCCCATTGAGAAAATGCCCTAAATGTATGGAAACAATTGGTTCAGAACATTGAAAAATGAAGACTTATGACTCTATGGATGATAATTAGAATTAAACTTCCCAGAAACACAAGTGAGCACAGGTCTGTCCATAGCTTCCTGGCCAGTATTGCTAAAACAACAGAACAAAAAGCTAATATCCGATAGCAATCCCTCCCAACAGCCTGTAATATGTGGCGTGTGCGTCTATTGTTTGAGTGTATTTGTGCATGCACATGTTTGTTTGCTTTTTTCCCAAGGTTTTGAAACCTCCAGGGCAGTTAGAAACCCATGTTTTTCATTGAACTGTGTCTTTTTGAAATTCACTAGCCTGACATGTCATTGGCATGACGTGTCTCAGCCTGTTACACTGGAATGCCACATTACACTGGGTGACGAGACAGGCCGACAAAAAGGGACAAGACGCATCAGCCCGATGGGAGATCAAGCTTGAGAAATTCAAGCCACGCATCTGACTTCATCTATACATAAAAGAACAGCAGCAGCAGCAGTAACAACAAAGATTTGGCTCTGAAATTTGAAGCCCACCCTTCCTTCTTCCTTCCTTCCTCCTTCCTTCCTTCCCTCCTTCCTTCCTTCTTCCTTCCTTCCTCCTTCCTTCCTTCCCTCCTTCCTTCCTTCCTTCCTTCCTTCCTCCCTCCTTCCCTCCCTTTTTCCTTCCTTCTTTCCTCCCTCCCTCCTCTCTATCATTCTCGCCTCCCTCCCTCCCTCCCTCCCTCCC
>JANHFL010008836.1:34526-44641 GCA_032468155.1 Oxyrhabdium leporinum
GAGGAAGATTTCTTTTATAGAATATGTAATATTTTGTTTTGAAAATATTCCCAACCTCAGGGGGCAGAGGGTAGGGTTGGGCTGCAGGAAGGCCACTCAAAGAAATGCTCTGAATTTGGTGTGAGGATCCAAATGATACATATTAAGGTGGACTTTCTACCTACCCTGCAGCGTTTCTTGAATGATACTGTCACTTCTGCTGTGTGATCATCTGATCATTCTAGAAAGATCTCGAGTAAACATTTTGGAACAGGATGCTATACAAAATGCATATTGGGGCATTTTAATGTAAAGAAAGGCAGAGGAACGCTGAGAGACAGGATTCAGACAGTCCTTCATTTCTTGTCACCACACACAACATAATTTGGTTTTTTTTTATGTTGGCTCCTCAAATCCTGGTTGACCAAACATTAAACTGGTAGTCTATACAAGCAGAACACCATAACATAAGAAAACCTATGCAGTTCAAGTTTACAGTGTGTGGCGTGGATGTGAGAATAAGCATAGAGTAAGATCTCCTGTTCCAATAAAATAGAGTATTTGTAACTCAGGGTTGAAATGAAGGATCTTTGGTGCTCTCTGAGCTTGGTTGATTTTACCTATAGTAGTTTGGGTAACGAAATGTCAGTAAGAAAACAACCAAGCTGAGAGAGCACTAAAGACCTCTGATCTCCTGTTCTCTCCACACATTTGTTGTCTAGGGTTGGTATCTGTAGAATGTTACAATCTAAACCGTATCAAAGTCATAATTTCTACAGTTTACGTTTTTCAACAGAAAAGCTCTTCAAGCCATAGTCTTATATTACTGAAAGAAATGAAGGAGGGCACTCTCCATTTATATAAATCTATAACAGGAGCTGTAAAGAAGTGGATGAATATTAAGCACTGAATTTCAAACATGGGTTTGAAACTTTTGTTTCAACTTTTGTTCCTTCCATAGCAATCTTCTCAGTTATAATTGGTTAAAACATAACTTTATTCTAAACATTCCATTTTTCTCTTTACATAACCAATAAAGTCCAATAAATTGCTGATCACTGACCTCACATCTGTATCTGAATATGTTAATTCTGAGTACTATTTTTCTAATCCAATCCGGATGACTAGGTGTTAGAACTCAGGAAAGGGCTCTTAAAATATATATTATGTTAAATTAATTAATGTCCCAAATGCCCCTTAAATATATTTAATCTTCTTCAAGCTCATGTGGTATAATTTAAAACAATTTATCAGTTTCTTTCTGGTACTTCTGGTATTCTCTCATTATGTGAACCCTTTGTAGGTTAGAAATATGCAAGACTTGCCAGGTTTAGTTAATCTAGTGCTATGGTTTTATTTAAGAATGCTAACAGTTTGCACCTCTAAAATATTTTAATTAAATGAGGCAAATGTGTTTTGTGTTTTGGAAATGTACCAAAAACTATAGGCACATCAGGAGTTCATTTTCGAATGAAATTTCTTTAAGGCTTTTGACATAATATATTATAGAAGTTCTTAGCCTGGAAAGTAGAAAGGGATATTTTTGCCTTTTTATGTATCTTTTCTTTAAACAACAATAATAATCTAACTCAGCTTTCCCCAACATGGTATTGTCCAGATGTTTTGGCCACTAGCCAAGTTGGCTAGGGACTCAGGGAACTGACCTCTAACACATTTGGAGGGCAGCAAGTTTGGAAAGGCTGAACTTCATAGTTATTGTTTTCTAATCTTCAGGTGATAACTAATGTAATATTCAAAAGTAGGACTATTCAGAAGGATTTCATATAATCCAAATATCTAAGCAAATATATCTGATTTGCACTGCCCAAGTAAGAAAATTCAGCAGTCCTTTGATTTTCGCACTTTACTGAATTTTGCAATTCGGTTCTCATCTTAGCCCCCCCCCCCCCCTATTCCCAGTTAAATATGGAGAAAAATATAGGCAAAAAGAAGTCTTGTAGAATAAAAGGCTTTTCTAGTTTTTAAAAATGTTCGAATAATGTGGTTTTCACTGTGGTGGCAGATTGATGCTGAAATGAGATGCAAGGGTCTCATGAACGGACCGGCAGGGGCTGGTTTAGATCAACCCTCCCTTAACCAGAAGGCGAGAAAAGATATTCCTTCATCATCTTGACCCTCTTATCCAAAGGAAATCCAACTGGAAAAGGTAAAAGTGCTGCTAGTTCAAATAAGCAGTTGGGAAATGGCTGGCTCCAGCTTTAAGAACTGCAATTTGCTTTCAGATCTGTAGCCTAATTCTTTCTTTTGGGTTAATTAAAAGATGTTTCAATGTGACAGGCACTGCAAGATCTCTCTGCAAACCGAGGGGAAGTTTATCCCCACCCGTCTCTACGCTCAGAAGAATTTTAGCAAGGTTGTTTACCTTAGCTCCTTCACAAAAGATAATCCAACAAATTACATTAATTATAAACCAATATGTTCTGTTCAATTCCCTCATGAGCCAAACCTGGGTATGAGCATCTGCTCTTATTTTCTAAACTGGGTTTTGAGGACAAGATTCACAACAATGCTCAATCTATAATTAACACGCACAAAAATTAAAGATGCAACATCCTTGCATCCGCCTTTGGAGGCAGCTCAGCTTCTGAATATGCACTGCATTGTCCTGGCAGATTTAACTCAGTTTTAAGAAAGGTTTAAACTATTTACATTTTTGTTGAGCTTAAAATAAACATGAAAATATTTTCCATATTTGGGGTGGAGGTTCATTAATTTCCCTGTGTAGTACATTTCCCTCTCTCTCCATCTTTAGTTGTGGTTCCCAGTATCCTCCTGTATTGCATCCTCTGGATGCCAAAATATGGTTTATTCAGTCATTATATATACAACTTGCTTTGTGAAGAAATGATCTGTTTGCAATATGCTTTTTAATAAAGCTGTCGATTTGTGAGGAATTTTTTTTTGCGTTGGTGTTGTTTCATTTGGCTAATCAGATTCTTCTGTTCATTTGACCTGGTTACCAAGAGCAATACATGCTGGAGAAAATGCACTAGAACATCGCCAGACAAGTTACAATATAGAGGCGTAGAAGAAAAATCCAGATTTTCTTGTCCTGGGCAATGATTTGTAAACATCAGACTTTCTTTTTCCTTCCTACAGTGGGTGGGTTAAAGAGAAGCAGTCTGCTGATGTTCTATCAAGACAACATGGGATGGAAACAGGCCCAATTTCTCTCAGACAACGTAGGTCTGTTGTGATCTCAGACATTGGGTAATCCGGACATGATAAAAACTCTTTAAAAGTATTCCTCATTTACTGCTTCATTTAATGACAATTCAAAGTTACGATGCTGTAAAAAATACAGCTTGCAGCCAATCCCCGCATTTATAAGCAATGCAGCAGTCAAGTGATTGCCATTCGGGCCCTTTTCAACCAGCTTCCTACAAGCAGAGTTAATGGAGAACACAGAAATAAAATCACAAGCCACAGTCACATGATGTCTCATTTAATGACCAAATGAGCAATAAGGTCATAAGTCTGTTGTGATCATGTGATTTTTCTACTTAGCAACCACTGGACTTAATGACAGAGTAGCTAATCCCAATTGTGGTCGCTAAACAAGAACCATTTGTAGGATTATGTACAGAGAATACATTTGGGCCTTTCCATTTAAATGTCTGCACAAGGTAGCTGCATCATACAGGACCATAGATCCAAATAGGTAAGCATGTTCTTTACCAGTGGCAAAGGACAATGAGTACTACAGTGTACCTGGAAGTCCCAGTTTATCTTCGTACTACAGAGGCAGAGTTTTTATTCTTCTCCCTGGACTGATTGGTACAGTCAGATTGGACTAGGTGGTAATTTTGAAGTTCCCTGAAATTAAATAATTTCACCCTGCAGTTCTGAATCTGATATTTTTAGCACATTTAGATACATTCTGGTCATACTGGCAAGAAGGAGCTGCCTTCTCCCATCTTGGGATGAAATCCTTGGCTCGGGATGAAATCCTTGGCCCGGCAAGTCCTCTTCTCAGCTCCCTAACATTATCAGAAGGAACTTTTCCCACTTACTCCAAGTCTCATTTGCTCCATGTTGTTATGATACAGAGACATTATTTCTTTATGATACAGAAAACAACTGAAAGCCTGCAGGGGGACTGCTAAGAAAACCAAATGAGACAAAACAAGAAAGAGCATGATCATAAGAGAAATGAGGAATGCAAACAACAAGGATGTGTGAATTATCTAACTTTGCCTTTTGTTTGAGAAGACCCTAATACTGATGTGTGAGTATATTTCCATATAAAATGCTGAAGCCAATGACCTGAGAAGATGCGGTACATGATTTATTTGCTTATGGGAGAGAGAAAGAGGATGACAGACAGAGAAGTTGGTGTCTAGAGGCTGAGCTAAATGTCCATTTAGCCTCAGACGCAGTAGAGCACAGGAAGTTGCCTGATCACATAGTTCCTTGGCTTATCATAAAGACTCACAAAGACCCTCCGCAGGTTCAGGCAAGAGCCTTTTCCTCCAGTTCTCCTGACAAGAACAGAGGTTTCAAATTGGGACTTCTTGCTGTTCAGACAAACAATTTACCACTTAGTAAATGCCTTGGCAAATTAGTGTCTTGCAGCCTCAACTTCTCAATTGACATGGGATTCATCAAATGGGCCAAACTCCCAGTTTTGCATAGTACACAATGTTGCATTAAATATTGTTGAATTCTGCAAGACAATTTTCTTAGATTTGTCAGCCCACTTTCATTATTTTTATAAATAACTCAAGGCAGCAAACATACCTATTACACCATTTTCCCCAGTTTCCCTACAAGCAAAAGAAGGGGTGAGCTGGGCTGTGAAAAAGAGTAACTGGCATAAAGTTACTCAGTTGGCTTTCGTGCCTATGGTGGGACTAGAACTCATGGTCTAGGAAATACAGTCTTAAACTTGCTGAGTTCTTGGGACTAGCATACTTGCATGGAATCAGTAAGATTACAGGCCAAAGAATTTAGATTGTACAAGTATAGATTCTGTTATTTAGGAACAAGGAAGAGAGATTGATAAAGAGCCCAAAGTTTTGCTTTTGTAGGATTACAGAAAGGATTTGCAAATAGAAACACATCTTCTTGAAATCTGAAGTCCATCTTGAAATCTGAGTATGTAACCAGTTGTTGCTGGGCATTGCCACACTGTGCAAGTGATGCTCTTTCCTTTGAACTAAGTTACACTAGTTAATAACTTAGGACTTAGAAGAACATTTTTGCCTTCAGTTCAATCATATCAATTCCCAGAGACTGCCTACAGTTTTCTTGGCAAGGCTTTTCAGAAGTGATTTGCCATTGCCTCCTTCCTAGGGCTAAGAGAAAATGACTGGCCCAAGATCACCCATCTGGAACTAAAACCTATGATTTCCCAATTTCTAGCCTTAACACTACACCAAACGGGATCTCAGAAAGAACTATAGACTTCTGTATAAAGGGCATGAGTGCCATGAAATACATTTTTATGTGGATGGTGAAGGAAGAGTGTTAGGAGATGCAGACTTTGAAGAAGAATGCAAGTCAACAAAGGCCTTGGAGTCAAGGCTAGGCTAAGACATTCTGCTGATTCTCTATACAGAAGCCCAGCAGACCAGCAACTACAGCTTATCTTAAAACGTAGAGGTGACACAATGCATTAAGGAACAATAAGGTAGTTTAGGGAACACAAAGGATAGCTACATAACAAAGTCTATTTTTCAACAGAGAGAATAGCTATGGGGCTGGCCTTGCCATGTACAGCTCCAGGATTTTTGGCCTGAGTGACCTACTTATCATATACCACAGCAGGTCTCTTCCTGCTGAGATGATGGGCCAGGGGAACAAGCTATGAGGCATCTTCAGGAAGTGATTGATTTGGCCAGGCCAAAACTAAGGAAGGTGTGGGAATCTTGGTACTATTGTCCAAGGGCAGCCCCACTGACTTAACCCAGCCATCGGGGTAGACAGCTGGTAGAGGACAGCTGGCTTCAGTCTATAGAGTTTTGACCCAAATGCTAGTGGTCAGGGCAAGGAAGTTGCCTGACTTATAGGCAGCTGCCAAGTCCTATATGATCCTCCTGTGAGAAACCATTCTCTAGATTTAAGTGAAATCTGTCATCAGGAAGGAAAAATGAAAAAAAATGTGTGTTGGGATGAGGTGGGGGGAAGAAATTTCATTAAGACAATAACAGACAGTCTTATGGAGCCCCAGCACTATGGAACTGATAGCACTATAAAGCATTTTTATATTATTGGATTTTGGAGTCATTTTGGAGTATTAGGATATTAGATTTCTCTGTATTTACAGTTAGCTTTAGGGCTGCCAGTTTGAGCTTTTACACTGTCTGATCTTAATATTATAAATAGCATTCTTCTGATTAGATACCCCCCTTTTGGAGGGGGTAATGCTGCAAAGCAATGTATTAATTACACTTGAGGTTCCCCCTCCCACCTTTGGAGTGAGTTCAGTTTCTAGAGGATTAAATGGCATTTCTACATGTGTAAGGCATTCAGTAAATCTGAGTGGCATTTATGATATGATTTTGTTTTTATTTATTTGCAAAGTGCAACAGGGTATTTATCACTGAGACCAGAGTGGGATACTAGCTTGCTGGAAACACCAAGCCAAAAAATAACTAAAGAAATATTGAAATAAAATGCAGAAAATTCTGAAATCAGTGTGTGTTGTGTTTGTGTCTGAGTTGACTTGTATAATTTTCTTGGCAAAGATAAAGAAAGGGTTAAAGTTAGAATTTGCCATTGTCTTCTTCTGGGATTTTTTAAACTTCTCAATGTAATTTAAAACTTTGAGATATCTTGGTTGTCTTCTCTCCAAGTGCTATAAAGATCTAATTCTGCTAAACTTTACAAGATCTAGCCAGGCCAACTATAACTCACTGCAGGTCACATATATGGTTAACAGGATATATTTCTAATCCTCATAATTTATACAAATGGCGTGCAAAAATGTAGACAATCTCTGTTTAGGCCTTTGGACTGCCTTCTGTTCTCATGTTATAGTAACAGTAAAATAGCCTTGATAAAGTAAATGCTTTATATACCAGCAAAGAAAAGAGGAACAAGGCCCTGTAGGATTCCATAGCCAAAATGTTTCCAGTTGCCATATGTACTGCACAACATAAGAAGGCTAAACAAGCAATATATTTCAAGTGGACTCAGTACTTACTGAATTTAATAGGGTTCCTACACATTATATGCATTGTAGTCAGTTGATAGAACCAAGAACTGGGATTATTTAAAAAATAAGTAGAAAATCTGAATAGATTTATAACATTCTAGCTGAGTTAAACATCATTTATCTATACTTAGAAGTAAACCTGAGTTCAGTGAAGCTTACTTATTGGTAGATAAATACTGAACACACATTCCGCGATTTTGCAGATTCTCTAAATTAGTTGAGTTGTAGTGTTAGCACCAATTCTGAAGAATGTGGGAAAATCCACCCTTTTGCAGTTTAAGATTTTGGAGTGGTGGGGTTTGATCATGAAGTTATAACTACTCTCAGGAAGGAAATTAAGTAAAAAGGTCAAAACCTTTCAATCCGTACTAAAAGTTTTAAAAACACAGGTAAAAACTAATATGAAGTAAAAAAGCAAAAGCAAAAAGCAAGCAAACAAAGGGAGAGCAACGTGCTAGAAAGAGAAATATACAAAAGAAAATTCAATGACTTTTTCCCAACTGTTTGTCCATCAGTCCCAAGAGGAAAGACTTCTGGTCTCAATTATATAGTAATCTTTAAAAATTCTCTGAATCACAGTATGTATGTGAATCCAAAATTTTCTACTTTTTTACATGTCTACCAAGCATGATAAAATAACACTTTTTTCTTCACATTTCCAACCTAAATTTGAAGTGCCTTTATTCGCACACCAAATGTACATTGTTTTATAAAAGTTCTCTTTAAGATGATAACAATGTAAATTTCAATATTTTCAACCACATATTTTCCCATTGTTCAATCTTCTAATATGGTAACATTCTTTCTAATGCTTGTAAGGACAAAGGAAATAATAGCAATAAAGGGCATTTTCTGTGTAATGATTAACCTTTTACTGTTGGGATACAACTTTTAGTACAGCCCACCCCCATATCTAAAGTGTCATTATTCTAAAATATCATTATGGAATAGTTTAATTCCATAAACTATCATCATTACAATTCTGATATTAATCTTTATACATTTTTTATGATGTCTAACTTTCCTAAACTCTCTTACACAGAAATACCTATTGTTATTTTTGTTTATCAGACTACCTATTCCCAAAAAAATGATACCCGATTGCCTATTTTATAAAATTTGGGGGGACTGGTTCTAGTAAAGATATTACATTGCTTTGCTGTTGTTTTTAAATGCTCAAGTACCTAGAGTAGCAAATGCTTATAACTAGACCAATTTTGTTACAATACTTCCATTGCAGAATCATTAATTATCTCCCAACATTAAATTCTTCTTCAAGTTTACTCTTTATAGCCAACATATCCAGGGGACAAGATTGTGCCAGCCCTGAAACCAAATGCCTACACTTTTTTAACAGTCCCATCCTGCTGAAACTTGCTTCAGCTTCTATTAAGTCTTGGCAGCATAAAAAGAAGAATCATTGGAGCTGCACAACCACTGAAATGTTAATCTAATAAGAGAAATAATGCTCATTCTTTTCCAAATGTAAACTTTTGAAATAACATGTATGGAGAAAAATGTTTAGAAAATTCTGTAATATATGTTTGAATTTAACATTTACTCACATGTAAGTTGAGCAGCAAAGCCCCTGCTAGCCTTCAACTCATACTTCATGATTTTACTATGGTATCTTTTTCTACAGGTCTTCCTCCTAATTATGCAGAAGAAATTAGGGCAGAGAATTTGTCATACAAGAAAGCAGTAGTACGTATTTTGAGCTACAAATCTGCTTTGCTTTCCTAAACATAATCATACATTCTAGAAAAGATCAGACAAAAATTACTAATGTGGAGAGCAGAGGGTGGAGAATGAAAAAGAGAGATAGGGAGGGCGGGAGGTCTGTTTTTCAAAGGTGGAACTGTAGAGTGCTGGGTGCTCTCTGAGCTTGGTTGTTTGCTTGCAGACATTTTGTTACCCAGCTAGATAATACTCCCATGCTGCAGGGGAGTGAGGTTTGTTCTTTGTTTATATTTGCCCGTCAGTGTTGGTGGGAGTGGGAGTTTCTCTTTGGTATCGTTGATAAGGCTGTTGTTATTGCTTGATTGTCCCAAAGGTGCTTTTTTCAAGAAGCAACTGGACTTTCTGGTTTTTCTTTGAAGATGTTTTGCTTCTCATCCAAGAAGCTTCTTCAGCTCTGACTGGATGGTGGGGAATGGAAGGGAATGGAAGGATGGTGGGGAATGGAAGGACAGCTGGTCATTTGCATTCTTTTAGCAGGTCGTTAAGGTCACCTAGAGGTTTATCTGTGTCTTCAGGGTTACCTGAGTGGTGCAAATTGGTGGGGAGCCTTTTTGGAACTGATGAAAGGACTGTGTTGTATATTGAAGATAGATGATGTTGTATCCCTCCCCCTCTGTTGAGAGAGGGCTGTTCAATTTTATCATAGATGGCCTCTTTAATGCCTCTTTCAAACCAGCAATCCTCTCTGTTCAAAATATGAACTTTCTTGTCTTCAAAAGAGTGGCCTATGTCTTTTAAATTGAAGAGCAATTAAATTGCTCTTGAAAACAGCATCTTTGGGACACCCATGGATGACTGAGAATCTCCATAGACATTTATTGCTTGATTGTTTGTGTTGCTCCTGGGTTTAATCCATGCTTAAATGAGTGGTGATTCCTGGGGTGTTCTTTTTATTTCCTTTTTAATTTTTTTATTGTCTCTTTTAAAAGGGGTATAAATATTGTTTATCTCTATATGCTTGTTGATGGATGATTTGTTTGCATGCCAAGCTTTCAGGAATTCCCTAGCATTTTTGGATTTAGTTGGAACTATGGTTAAGTCTGTCTATATGTTGTGGAATTAAGGAGTTTTCTTACTGTCTTCTAGATATGAACTACCAGGCAGAACAATTTAAAACACTGAAGCTCCCTTTTCCAAACATTCAAGGGAAAAACATTGTCTGAAGGCTGGACATTAAAACTGAAAGAAATGGGGCCCAGAAGACTTGTTGGGATCC
>JANHFL010008836.1:68209-81432 GCA_032468155.1 Oxyrhabdium leporinum
GTCCAGTTGCCTCTTGAAAAAAGCACCTTTGGGACTACTGTAGCTGCAGTTAGTTCAGAATTTTCCTATTGTATGCACAGTTTGAAATTACATTAGAGTGTGTGCCTCAATGTAAGGCTAACACTTTATTTGTAAAATGTGCCCGGCTCAGTTCTGAACTGGCAGTCTTTGCTGGGAAACATTAGTGTCAAGGTGGAGAACTATTTCTCTCTTCTGAAGATCACTTGCCATGAGATATGTCAAATACTTGAGCCACGTTTGTGAGACTTTCTCCTCCTGTGCAGAAATATCTATGCTTATCAATCAACTCCTCTTTTTTTCATATGCATATATACCAATGTTGTGTTGGCTAGAGAGGAAAAAAATCCCTCTTTTCAAACCCTAGAAGGAGACTGAAATTCTGTACCTGAGAATCATTTGAGAGCTGCATTCCATTCATAGACTAAAGGTTGCCCATCCCTCCCTGCCCTAGTATATTATTGCTACCAATCAGTGCAGGTGTGGACTTCACAGAGCTATGATGGATCAAAGGTCTGGTTTGGCATTAGACAATTCCTACAAACTCCATGAAATGGAGTTCTGCTTTATTGAAATGAATGCATTTAATGACCTACTTTTCTGCTCCAGTACAGTATTTACAAGTCTTGAATGGCAGGAAAAGAAAATTGCCAGTCAAAGCAATCTGTTTAGGATGAATCAATTCCAAAATTAAAACATAAAAAAGGCTGATTAAGATTTTAATTGAAGCTGGGGTTGGGAGTCAGATGGCATACACATTTAATAAATAATTATATAGATAGGTTAGATTAGATTAGACAGACCAACAGATGATAGATAGCAAACGATTTGGACTATAACAAGACTGAGGGAAATAAAAGATGTGCAGAAATGGATAAGGAGTAATAATAACATACGGAGGAAAAGTAGAGGTAAGTCAAGAGTAAGAAAGAGTTTCGGTAGTGAAAATGATAAATTGCTAGTTCGTTGGCAGAAATTCTTTGCTTGTGTTCCATTTGTTACTTACAATCATGTAGTACCAACATCACAGTTGATTAGCACTGTATAGTCTTGACCAGCATTTGACTTGAGAAAGCCTTATTTTAGGATAATCTCTCCTGATCTTAATCTGTAAAGGACATTTGATCTAAAAAAATCTGACATTAGCCATACTGTTTGGAGATAATAGGAGCTATAGTCCAAAACATGTGGGAACTCAAGATGTTATAGATTATTGCACTTGATTAATAATTTCATATTCTTATACAGTAATTATTTTAACATTATTGCAGTTTAGCATATTGGGATAAATAAATTAAGGTGTATGTGCTCTCTATTCCTTTTGCACCCAAATTATCTTAAATTATGATTCTTATGAAATTGATATTCTAGAGCTTGACTCAGGCCAATTCATCATATGAATATCGTTTTGATGCAAACATCTATTTCCCATTAAACATAGATGGCTCATTTCTGCAAGTTAATTTCCATAATGTTGATGGTAAGAAGCTGTGGCAAATATTTTTCATCTGATGGCCAAGAAAAAAACATGGATGCCCCCAGTAGTCCCCAAGAGTTGAGACTGCACTTTCCCCACTGAAACAAGTACTGTGTGATCACAAAACTGAGGGCAGCTTCTGAAGAAACTGTATAAGTATAGAAAAAGATGCATCTGCTTTAATGATGCAAAAAGTAGGGCTCCATTGTGTTGTCATTTCTTTCAATATGCAGATCACAACCTCCCTTACTGCCATTCATCTAATAGAAAATAATCTGTTAGTGGGCAGAAGCGTACAGATTTTGGCACAACGCAACAAGCAAGATCCTCCAAATCCCCTCTGTCTTTACTACTGAGAAACAAAGCCATACATTAAGTTGGGAACTGAGTCTGTGAAGAAAAATGGAACTGCCACTTTCTCAGAAGCCTCAGAATTAACTGATTGGAATCCTCAAGAAACTGGAAAAACTGATACAGAAGGAAAACTGTTTTGCGAAAAATGGCTATTTTTGTAAGAATATGTTTAAAAATGGATGCAAATACTGTGTAAGATTATTTTTAATTTGACTGTTTAAGTTTAATTTATTGTCTGTGGTGATTGTCTTCGTACAAGTACTGTCATTATGTATTTTTGTTCACCTTGAAATCTTTTTATCTCAGAGTGGCTCCAACAGGAAAGATACTAGCATTGCCCTGTGGTCTTCCAAAATTCTATGTTTTCTGTATACGTTTTTCTCTATGGAGTCTTTTTATTTTTAAAAAATGTGATTTGATTTTAACAGCACTATATTTTTATGTCTTTCAGCATTGAAAGGCTTGTTTATGATTACTAAAAGTTAGAACAGCATTTTTATTTTTTGTTGTTTCCTTTTCAGAAATAAAGTTTTATTGTATTTAGACTTTGTGAGATTGCTATGTCTCCCAAAGGAAGGAGGGTTGTTTTTCCTAGAGACATGTCATAGCTCACTGGTGATGATACAATATAATTCTTTTTTCTTTTTATAATTTTTTTTTGTTTGACTTGCCAGCATGCTGGCTGGGGAATTCTGGGAAATGAATTCAACACATCTTAAACTTCCCAAGGTTGAGAAACACTGCCTTAGCATGCAACTTTTTGTTGTGAAAATCTGTGTGTAATTCCTGGAAAATAATTACATTCATCTGAAATAATCTAAAGGAATAGAAACAGACCTCTTGAAATATAAATGAACTCTGGAATGAAAAAAAAAACAATCTTATCATTTTCTGCGTGAGGAGCAAGAAGAGTCATTTTGGTTTTCATTCTTCTCCTATGAGGATAAACTAAGAGAAAGTGTACAGCCTTCATAGTTTAGTGAGATTTCAAGGCCACATCACCCCTCTCCTAATTCAGTATTTTCTTGTTTATGCACACTATAAAAAAAGATGTTGAGGCTCTAGAAAAAGTGCAGGGAAGAGCAATGAGGATGATTAGGGGACTGCAGACTAAAAATATGAAGAATGGTTACAGGAACTGGGCTTGGCTAGTCTAGTGAAGAGAAGGACCAAGGGAGACATGATAGCAGTGTTGCAATATTTGAGGGGCTGCCACAGAGAGGAAGGGGTCAAGCTATTTTCTAAAGCACCTCTAGGTTAGACAAGGAATAATGGATGGAAACTGAACAAGGAGAGACTTAACCTGGAAATAAGGAAAAATTTTCTGACAGTGAGAACAATCAACCAATGGAACATCTTGCCTTCGGACATTATGGGAGCTTCATCACTTGAGACTTTCAAGAAGAGATTGTACTGCCATTTGTCAGTAATGGTGTAGGATCTCCTGCTTGGGCAGGGGGTTGGACTAGATGACCTACGAGGTCACTTCCAACTCTATTAATCTAATCTAATCTAAAGTGAAAAATGTTTGAGATAAAAACTTCCTGGCAAACATCCCCACAATCGTAAGTCTTAGTCAAAACTAGAGCAGTTGTCTACAGTTAAGAAATCCGCTCTCTGTATGTTCAGAGGAACTTATATACAATTTTACAGCTGAGCCTTGAAAACTGAACTGTATTTTCAAGCAATGTATGTGAATTTTAGATTTAATGGTTTATATTTTACATGAATAGAGGGAATAATAGTGCTCTGTATCTTTATAAGGAAAAAAACTCCAACCCAGATCTAAGTAACCAGCCTTGGAGACAGGTTTTGTATCCCAGATTTCTCCCAAATGAAATCTGAAATGCTACAACTTAAAAAGAATCATACCATGCATGATTTCTACATGCTGAATGCAACTTGATTTTGTACTTTAGTGTATTGATGTATGAGTAGTGTGTTTTTTTTGATCAGTGCAAATCACATTTGGCACCAAGAAAGGGTCCCCCAGACAGTTTGCAATGTAATAAAAAAATACAATATCTGAAATGATATTAAACTCAATAACGGCTAGAGATTAAGATAGGAAGTTAAGGCTTCAGAACTATAATTAAGCACAACTCAGGAGTTGGCATATTCTAAGACATAGAGGCTTTTTAAAAGTCCTCTTCCCACCACCCGTTCTCTCTGCCTTTTTCTCAGCAGTCAGGAAGGAACTCTTTTAAATGGTTTTCTTGGTCTCCTTGTGATTTGGCCCCAAGTAATCTGATGCCAAACCATTAGATCATATTATAGGTTAGAGCCAGTTGTACATCATGCTCCTTCTTACTCATTGTACCCAAGCTCAGTTACTATTAAAATAATATGAAATTGGTAATGAAATGGAGAAAATATTATTGGCAGCGGGCTCAGCCAAAGAACTTTGCAATATTGTGCGTGTTTTTCTTTACAGCATTGCAAAATTTAGTGAGCCCACTGCCAATACAGCTTTCCCCCCATTATCAGCCTAATCCTATAATTCCGGTTTCCATGGTGATAATTTATGATTTTTTTCACTCATTTCTAGCATGTGTTTACTTATTTTTTTTAATTAGGCTGTAACATATAGCAAGATGGAATATATCACTTTTTTTCTCAGCAACCTTCTCTTCCCCTTCTGCAACTGGGCAAATAATCATATTATATGGCAGAATTGAGTCAGACGTGTGCTACTAATCTGGCTGAATCCTAGAGGAAATTAGGCTGATTCAGTCAGATTGAGGAAATAGCCATATCAAAGCAATTCTTGACAAACATGGACCCAGTCTGAACCTGAGCCTTTAGGAAGCTTTATATTTTTTTCAGAGGATTATAGGGATGGAGGAAGTGAGTCTCTTCATATATGTAGGAAAAGAGGGGATATCAAGAGGTAGAGGAAGTGAAGGAACAAAATAGCAATAGCAATAGCAGTAGCAATAGAATTTAGACTTATATACCACTTCATAGTGCTCTATAGCACCATGGACAATGTCAATACATTTCCCCCAACAGTCTGGGTCCCCATTTTACTGACTTTGGAAGGATGGAAGGCTGAGTCAATCTTGATCCAATCAGGATTGAACTCCTGGCAATGGCAGAGTTAGCCTGCAATGAATGCAATATTGCATTCTACCACTGCTGTGGTGATGCAACCACTGCATCACCAAAGCTCTTATGCTTAACTTGAAGTAACCAATAGTAGGAGGTATGAAGGGAAGTCTCCATGTAACAGTTGATTCAAGATACTAAGGGAAACTAAAGCTGAGTGTATAACTAGAACTTAAAACCAAGTTTTAATCAAGTCAGAACAATATCAGCAGCGTTTCATGGCAGGAGAACCTAAGGAGAAAAGGAGTCCAAGATGAATGGGAATTCCTACAATGACAATGAAAAAAGAATCATAAACAGTCCCATGGGGTGGAGGACATTAGCAGGAAAAGTCAATGAGGTTGCATAAGAACATATATGGGAGTTAGAAAAGAAGGACGGGTCCAAGAAAAGCATGTAAACAAGTAACCCAGATTTTTTGAGATAGTGACTGCCAAACTAGTTCTCAGAATGGGCTGAGAATACTAGAACAAAAAGAGTTTCTTCAGATATGTTCAAAAAAAGAAAAAAAATAGCAACTGTTCAGTGAAAATGGTAAAATGATAGCTCAAGAAAAAATGGGAATATTCAATTCCTATTTTCACTCTGCATTTCTCTGAAAAGGGGAAATGGATTCTACTAGGCAGTTATGAAGAATAAGATACAGATAGGCTTGGAACCATGAGGTTGAAAGATATGTGATCAAGAAATATTCTTTTACTTTGAATAAGTTTAAATCTCCACTCCCAGATAAGTAGAATCCTAGGATAGAACTGTACTCTCTGTCTGGCCTGGTGCCAGCATGGTCGACTCACCACTTCCTGAGTCTAGGAATCAGTAATGTCATCCTCTTCCCATTGCAAATATACCCTGTACCCTAATTTTCTACCTTTAAAAAAATATTTTTTAGAGTTTTTGAATACAATAAAAGTATAAAAATTAAACTGAAAATAAGAAAATTAAATTAAATTAAGAAGAAAATATAGAATTATGACTTCCATCTTAATCTTTCCCCTACTTCTTTATTCCTTTTTAATCCCCAAATACGTATATGACAATTTTTCCCTTTTTTCCAGCAAGTAAAAAGCAATTTGAATAGCTTATGACCACGTCTAAATATATGATCTCTCTTCCCGCTCCTAGTTTGTTGCTTATCCAAGAAACAGAAATACATAGGCTTTGTCAAACATTCCTTTAGATCCCAAACTACTGTTTTCTGTACCATCTTAAGTTCTTCAGAGCCTAAGTCTTGAGCCTTCATCCCACTCAAGTAGCAGCTCCAACTGTGGTTGGCTGCAGCATCTGGCATATCTCCTCCCCTTCAGATGTCGATGGCTGCCCCACCCTGCCACTTTTTCCTGGGTTGCCAGATTGATAAGCTTTTTGTAATTTTAAAATAATTTTTTGTTGATCCAATCATTGAGCCATCCTCAACTTCATGGTGTTCGTGTTCCATTCAACCTTTGCATCTATTGGAGGGCGCTCTTTCATTTCTGCCAGCTGGGTGAAGCATGCTGCTTTCACTTTTTCAGCTCCCACCCAGTGTATTGGAAACCTTCAATTCTTTTTCTTTTCTTTTTAAAAATGTTTTAAGTTGCAGTATAGGAATTACTGCTTTGTTTCTGTGAAATTCCTGTTCTTCTTTGTTATAGTTTTCATGGATTACAAAGGAACATAAGAAGGAAGCAACAACCCATTTTTAGTTGATTTGATTATCACAGAGCATTCAGTAGTGTCATAAGGGCAAAGGATCTGCTTGTGTTTTAAAGGAAATGTGTGGAAAAATCTTGAAAAGCAAAGGAAAGGCAAGAGAACTTCTGAAAAGATAATAATTCCTAAAAGAGAAGATAGGCACTGGTAGATTGGTCCACACAGGGTTCACGGAGAGATTTGCATTTCTTGAAGTATTAGGAAGGGTGAAAATCAGTGGAACAATCCCTCAGGTCTTTTGATAGCCATATTCCAAAAGGAGCACCAGTCCAGATCCGTATCCAAGAAGCTACAGACTGGAATTTCTGAAATTAGCTTAAGAAACAGCCAGAAACTGCAGGGAGGCAAGTGGCTTAAACTGAAATGAGAATTGTCTCATGAGTCAGCATTGGGACATGGCTACTCAAAATCCAGGTCAATCCAAATGTATATATTGAGATGTTTCCATAGAAATCTCATTCCCAAACCATAGCTATGTCTGGTGTTATGCGCTCCTAAAAAAGAAGAAGATGAATACAAGACTACACTTAGGTGGTTTGATCACATAGGGAAAATGAATGAGGACTGATTCACAAAGTAGATATGAAGGAAGATTGAATGGAATGAGAGGAAGGGGAGGTCTGAGGAAAACATTGCTGGAATGGAATTTATGAAATCCTCAAAATGAGAAAAATGAGAAATTTAAGAAACAAAAACCTCTGGATGAAGTGGTAACTGGCTAATTTGAAATAAGAATGGTTTAAAAGTATAGAAAGATTTGCTGGTGTATAATGAGTAACACTGATATAAGTTCCATCTATTTATATTTCTTTTCCTTCTATTGCCTTATGCTTTAATTTTAAAAACTATTTCTAATTCCTGGATTGTGCATAATGTTGTTTAACAAAAATATATTGGTGAAATAAGTATGAAAGCATGTAAAAAAGTACTGTCTGGGGTGTTTTTTTTTGGGGGGGTCCAATGTGTCTGTGGTTCTCTACAATTCACCACCATCATCACCACCATTAAAGAATTAAATTTCTGTTTCTGTCTGCAACTTATGTATCTCAATTTTGTTTTCTATGAGCAAGTAAATCTCCATCATATGAGCTGAGTCAAAAATAATGCCCTTGCTGTTATACTTATATATGTATTTATATATTTTTTTATACTTGTATATTTTATACTTGTATATTTGTTATACTTATGTATTTTTTCACACCACAGTTATAATGCACATACTCATATTTTTTTAAATGATTGCATAAATAACCTATGCTGTTCCTAGAAAAGGCTATGAACCTTGCCTATGAATCATGTCAACAAGATTACCCAGGAGTATCTCACTCAAATAGGGACCGTATTAAATCTTGGAGCACAAGGGAGATGCCAAAAGGTGGAGAAAATAATTGCGTGGTTTATTTCTTAATATTTAAGAAAGGGGAAAAAACTGGACCCAGGAAGCTATCAAGTTGGTATCAATTACCTGGGGAAATCCTAGAAAAGATAATTAAGCAGTGGGTTTGCAAGCATTTGGAAATGAATAAGATGATTCTTTCAGATGCCAGCAGAGATTTGTTAAAAACAAATCTCGCTATTCAAATCTTTTTGCTTGCTTTGATGAAGTGACTAGATTAGTTGACGAAGGGAATGCTATGGATGTAGCATACTGAAACTTCAGTAACATACTGAAACTTCAGTAGCATATTGAAAGTTCAGCATTAGATAAGGTGAACCATAGTCATCTTCTTAATAGACTGGAAAAAAATAGGCTAGATAGGCCCACTACCACATGGATTCACAGTTGGCTAGGCAACTTAATGGTTCTGTACCCATGAGAAGAGACATAGTGGGGTACCCATGAAGTTGAGTATTTTGGGATTTTGTATTGGACCAGTACTGTTCATGAACTTCATAAATAGAAAAGAACAACAAAGATGGTAAAAGGTTTGGAGTATAAATTCTATGAAGAGCAGTTAAAGGAACTTGGTATGTTTAATTTAAAGAAGAGCAGGCTAAGGGAGACATGATAGCAGTCTTCAGAAACAAGAACCTTACATTAAGCAGAATGTTGCTGCCTTTAAATCCTGTATTCAAACTGAATCTTGGCTAATTTGTATCCCACTAATATGTACCATTCATTCCTTTCCTGCTTTCCAACTGAGCAGAAAATTCATATAAATTAAAGTGTTTTTATTAATACTAACTCTAATCTCTACAATATTCTTTCTGAAATGTTGCAGATTTTTTGCCTATTAACATCTATAATGTTGCTCATTTGTACAGCACTCCAAGCCAGCAAATTGAGGAAGGCTGATTTTATTGAATAAAAAGTATGTTCCAGTTGAGTGTCCTGGGAGGTAAGAAGATTCATAATAAAAACATTAAATTTTGTTCTGTTGCTTATGCCAAATTCTAAATTTTACAATCCAAATTTCCACTGTATAAATGGAAATGAGATATAATAAACGTGTTAGTTCCCAGGGAGATTGTGCAAACATTTATAGTAAATTTGAATTGCTTGGAAAGTCCAGTTGTGGATATTAACTAATGTAATAAGCAGAAATGTCCTGCGTTTTGTCAAAAATGAGAGGGAAAAAAAGCAAGAAAAGAGATGGGGCTAAGCCAATTTAGAGATTAGACCTGTGTTAACAGAAAGACTGGGAGAAATAGAGACACCCCGACTCAAAATGGAAATACGGGGGAGGAAAAGGCATATATGGACAGAGCAAAAAACATCTACACAAACAAATGGCACAGAACACAGCAATCTTTACCTGCTATAAATTACCATCTCCTTCCCCACACCAAATATTTACCTTGGCAGTTACAGTTACTGAATGGAGTGTCCCAGGATTTACTTATTTATTTAGTGTATGGCAAATACATGGACTTATAGTGGTTCAAATGTTAATGTCCAGTCCACCCAGCCATTCAATGATAGGGTGGTCTATGTTGAAAAAATCAGACTTTGGGCTGGTGTAAGCTCTTGATGGACATTCAGAAACAATGTGATGGATATTTTGTTGAGGATACCACAGTCACACTGAGGGGTAGAGACAAGACTTCACTTAAACAATGAGTCCCAGCAGACACCATATTGGGTACCAGTGGTGAAATCTAAATTTTACCACCGCCAGTTCTATGGGCGTGGAATGGTGGGCATAGATTGGTGGTGGGGTCATGTGACTGAGTGGGCGTGGCCAACTCACTCACGACAAGGTGAGGAGGCACCAGGTAGGCGTCCATGTGTGCGTCTGGCTGAAGCCACACCACAAGGCTTGACTGAGCAGCCTTTCGGGGCCTGCTCCGCTCCATCTCTGCTCTCTGAGGCAGCAGCTGCTTCTCCCTGCGGCGCTGCTGCTCTTGCTGAGAGACCATCTTGTACAATTTAGCAGCTGTGAGTCACCACTTTCCTCTAAGTCCCATCCAGAAAGCGCTGTGGCACAAAGAAGCAGCAGCCATGTTGAATGCTGTTTCTCTCAGCTGCAGCGCTTTCTGGATGGGACTTAAAGGAGCCAAAGCGGCAGCTCACGGATGCTAAATTGCACAAGACACTCTCCCAGCAAGAGCAGCAGTGGACCTGGAGAAGCACATGGAGCATCTCCACTAGTGACCGAGGCTTGGCAAGGGACGGAAGAAGCAGCTGCAAGATCTTCACAGCGCTTTCCGGATGTATCTTCTTAAAGGCAAGAAGAACTGTGCATTCCGTTCCCAAACCACTTCAGCCCTCCTGTGCCCATGCTGCCCCGCCGTGGCCCTTTGGCCTAGTGCAGCAAGCTGCAGGCCAAAGCAATTGCTTCGTCCCATGGGAGGGCATCGTTTGAGGCCGGGTGGTGGTGGCAGAGGCTCCGGACAGAGCAGGGCCAGAATGGCGCATTCCGCGACCCGGCCTAGGCAAAGGGTGATCGGGAGGAGGCTCCGGATGGAGCAAGGCCAGAGTCAGGGAATGGCACATTCCCTGACCCGGCCTAGGCAAAAGGCGATCAGAATGGCGCATCCCCGGGCCCCAAACCGAGGCAAAGGGCGAGTGAGTGGCATGCTTACCTTTGGTGAGCAGAGTGGGTGAGGCGCGGAGCGGAGGCAAGGTGCAGAGATTAGCTGGACTGCGTGGCGAAGGAGAGATATATAGGGCAGGCAGCAAGTGAGCAGGTGAGCGGGCAGGGGCGGGGCCAGCCAGAGGTAGTATCTGCCACTTTATTGAACTATTCAAAATTTCCACCACTGGTACGCTCAAACCGATCCAAACCGGTTAGATTTCACTTCTGTTGGGTATGGATTCTGTTCAGAGTTGACCAATGCTGGCGAGGAAGACCTGGTACCTTTTGTGTAGGGTCATCTACATAACTGCCTGTAACTGGGCATTCCGCAGTCCATTTGGCTTTCCACTGTGTGTTGATGTCAAAGTTGTTAGACAGTTGTTGAACGAGTGCCAGAGAGGGCTTCCTGGATTTAAGCCTGCCAATTGATAGGTGAGGAAGATCAGCATGCACAGGAAGAAGTGGCTTTCTCATAATTTTGTTGTACTCCTTCATTAAGACTTCCTGTCTTTGTAGAGCTGGTGGTGCAATGTGCTCAAGATGGGAGTCAGAAAGTAGGAGTAGATTTTATGCAACTACTTATGATCCTCATTGTATCACTTAGTCTAGCATTGATCTTGCTAGTGTGGCAGCTATTAAGCCAAACAGGGGCGCAGTATTCAGCTGTGGAGTACACCAACCCTAGTGTTGACATTCTGAGAGTAGAAGCTGAGGCTCCCCATCTTGGTCCTCTTAGTTTCTGGATTAAGTTGTTTCTGGTATTGATTTTAGAAGACATGTTCTCTAGGTTCTCTAGTTTCTTATAGGAGAGAGTCCAATCCAAAGTTACTCCAAGGTGTTTGGGGTGAGGATCATAAGGGAGTAGGTCGTTATTCAGGTAGGCCTTTGGGGTGGCATTGGCGAGTTTGTTGTTGAGATAGAAACAGGTGGTCACCATTTTGCTGACACTGTCTCCAGTCAGCAAAGAATTTTCCCAGAGACTTCAGGTCCTCAGAGAAGAGACAGTCCAAAACTTCCAAGTTTTTATCTAGGGCCAGGTCATCTGCATATCCAAATTTATGTCCCCTTGTAGCTGGCATATATGAGGTATAAAGATTGAACAGTGTGGGTGCCAGTACAGAACTTTGTGGAAGGCCGTTGTTGAGTCTTCTTAACTTACTAACATTGTCCCCCATAATGAGCTGAAAGGATCTATTGCTGAGCACGTTGTTTATTAGGCGATAGAGGATTTTACAGGGGATTATGTGACTCGGTTTGTAAAGCAGACCCTTCTTCCACACTGTATCATATGCTGCAGTAAGGTCAATGAACACTGTGGTTTTTAAGCATCACTGGAAACCAGCCTCAATATGTCCTGTTAGGCTCAGCACCTGATCAACACAACTGCGATTATGATGAAAGCTGTCTTGTTCCACGGGCAGAGATGTATCTATTGTGGGTCCAATTCTGTTTATGATAAGTTTCTCCAGAAATTTGTAACAAGAACTCAGAAGGACAATGGGGCGGTAGCTATCTACTCTGTTTTGTGGTTTGCCAGGTTTCAGAAGTGATATTACTTTGACTTTTTAGAATTTCAGTGGGAGGTGTCTGCTAGAAAGTATGCTTGAAAAGAATTTGCTGAGCCAATTCCTTATTAGTCTCCCAGAATGAATTAGAAATTCAGGGCGGATGCCATCAAAACCTGGTGCTTTGCTGGACTTCAGACTGTTGATGGCTATGTCAATTTCGTGCACAGAGAAAGGGTAGGTGAATTCAGAGTGTGGTGGAGCTGACCGTCGGAAGGCTGAGAGCACCTTCTTGATGGTAGTTGAGTGCTCTTTCACCCTTGGGGCTTTAGAGAGGGAGAGAACTCGGGAGGCTACTTGGTCAGCAGTTACGCTGGGTGTTTATTGAGCAGGTTGTCTAGCAGCTCCCAGTTTCCTCAATAGGCTCCAGGCTTTCCTGCTGGCTTGGCTGAAATTTAATGAGGTTGTGAGTTGTTCCCATGTCTTGTGACGAGCTGCATCCAGGCTGTATAAGAGATCATCGGCAATCTCTGGGTCGCCACTCTGTAGAAAAGCCTGCTAGAGGTCTTCAGTCTCTTTGTTCCATCCAGGAATATAATATTTTCTGAATCCTCGAGGGATGTATCTTTTAGATGAAGCAAGTGCAGCCCTCACAATTCTATGATAATGTTGACTTGTTGGTGGGATCCATTGTATGATACTGTCAAGGCTTTTGGCAAATTCTGGCCATTTGGCTTTATGAAAATTCCATCTGGGTCTGGATGTAGAGCAAATTAGGGGAATCTGAATTCTGATTTCAAGCAAAACAGGATGTTGACTATGAGGAAATTTGTCCAGAACTTTCCTGGTTATTGGAAGTGGCTGCATGTTTGGGTCTTCTGAGACAAAACACAAATCTGGGTTAATTGCACATTTCCAGGCATCAGATTGGAAAGTGCCCTTGTCTTTGGCATAAAAAATCAAGTGGACTTTATTTGCAATATTCTGAGGTATATTGGATTAATATACTGATGTAAGAGTATTGCTTATAAGTTGTAAACCGCCCCGAGTCTT
>JANHFL010008836.1:97873-109744 GCA_032468155.1 Oxyrhabdium leporinum
TGTCTTTCTGCAATCTGCTGCCTCAGCCTGCCCTGCACTGAGAAATACTTTCGATCCTGGGAATCCATCTCCGTTCAACCGGCAGGCATTTTCAGAGGCTGAAGTTCCCAGGGTGAGTGTGGAAAGCTCCGTGGGCCGTGGGGGGGGGGCGCGACCTAGCTAGGCCACATGGGGAGCAGCGCAACGTGAGCCGCGGATGCGCCAGGCAAGCTCCGGATGTCGCGGGGGGCGCAGGTAGCTAGGCCGCGCATGGACGCCTTGCTCAGTGCAGCACGATGTGAGCTGCGGATGCACCAGGGAACCTCCGGGGGGTAGCTAGGCCACGCATGGATGCTGCGCGCAGAGCAGCGCGATGTGATCCGCGGTGGCGCAGGCAAGCTCCGGACGCCGCACGGGGCGAGCAGTGAGCAGGCGGGCAGGGGCGGGGCCAGCCAGAGATGATATTTGCCAGTTCTCCAAACCAATCAAAATTTTCCCTACCGGTTCGCCTGAACCAGTGCGAACCAGCTAGATTTCACCTCTGCCTCCAGCCCTTCTTACGGTGAGTTTCTTTTGTGGAGAGATGGCCATAGGGAGCCAGTATTTGTACTTTGTTCTTTTAGATAATCCCTGGGAAGGCTGAGCTCTGAGGATGGCAATCCAATTCACAGAATGGAATTGTGCTCTGGCTAAAGGCCTTGGTTTCTGAAAAAGTGTTTGTACTTGTTCCTTATGAGACATGGGTGTAGGGATGATCATCAACACTGTGTAGGAGATGACCAGGCTGAGAATGAGGGAGGGGTCAAGCATGTTATCATTCTCGACTCCTTTCACACCCACAAGAGATCTAAATTCAGCCCACCTTGAATTCTGTTGACTGTTATGTACCACCTATTATTCTTGACCATTAACAGTTCAGATTCTTATAGAGAGCATTAGCATACAATAAACCTATACTCTTTTGAACTGCCTGGATTCCTGATTTCCTGTGCTTGACATACTATCTCCCCCAATAGAGAAAGCTCCTGGCTGCAAAAGTGACCCAGTTGAAGAACAAACATCTAGGCTACAGCCAAGAAGATGGGGATTAGTAAAAACACTGTCTGTAGCATTAGATTCTCCTTGAATGGCTAACTTCAACTTAGGGCAGTGTGCTTGTCACATTACCAAGAAGATAAGAACTCTTGTTGCTAGCTTTGTCAGCAGCACAGGATGACCTGTTCCACAATATCTGAGCAAAGGAGAAGAAAATGAGGGTATAGGTCTTAAGCAACCAGTACATTACCAGAGTTGGTAATGTTTAGGAGGTTCTCTCCCTCACCCCTTCCCTGCCAAATTGCAATTGGTACAAAACAGGTTGACAGAACTTCCAGGACAGAACATGGTGCTTTGTTTCAAGTTCAAAGAAAATATATATTTCCATTTATGCACTTCACCATAACATACTCTTTTAGTGTTTGGCCAAAACATGACTCTTCATTGTTTGTGAGGATTTGAAAAGGCATGTTTTATTATCAGGTTTGTTCATTAGGATGAGGATTATTATAATGATGTGCAATGGTATTTTACCAGTCTTAATGAGCTTTTGCTTCCCTAAAGATTTTGTGGCTATTTTTTGCTGTATCTCCAGATCTAGCTGAATTTTTTTCTGCAGACAAAACCGAGAAGTCTGATTCATGGCTTTATGACCTTTGCTTGCTTTCACAGTTCAAAATTTGCAGTGAACCAACCAAGAATAGTGAGAAGCAGATGAAATTCACGGCAGAGCTTTCTTAATACAACTGAAATAATGTTATATACATATTCCAAGTAAATAACGATGTGTAGAAGCTGAAAGAAATGTATTAGTATGGTGGCAACCATTTCCCCTAGAAATTCCTCAGTTGTTTTATTTAAAAAAGATGTTCTAAATTCATTTGAGATTTTCACTTGTCAGTTTTGGCATCATTTGGTGACAACTCTTTGTCAAATTTGAGCTTTTTGTAGTAATGCTGCTGGAACTGAAATGAGTGTAAATAAACAAATATGTACAGCTCTAGAGATTTAGAAAAATGATAGCGGGGGGGGGGGGCAGAAAATAGTTTTCCCAATTTCAATCCTCAGTATCTCATAGCAAAAACCTACCTACATCAAAATCCTTAATTGACACCCACCCACCCCAGTTCAATTGGTCTGATGGACATATTGAACATTTTAAGAACATGTTATGGGCACTGTAACACTGTGTGTCATATTGAATATTAAAGGAACCCCGCTGAGTTGTATTAAAGTATAGGTCTAGTGTATAAAATAATACAAAATCGCATGCATTGTTTATACACAAAGCTATAGTACATGATCCTTTATAGATCCCAGTTATATCACTCTTGGTAAATTCCCTATCATTTAAAAATATCTGACAGTAGAGATAATACGTTTAAGGTATTTAAATATTTAGATGATTGACACATCTTGCCTTCATTATTGTATCAATACAAAAAAGAAACCATTTTATTCAAATAGAAATATTTCATGTTGGAATTGTAGTGGATCTAGCCACCCATGAGCAAAGTCATTAAATTAAGAACAAAGGAGAAATTAGGATGATTCAAATGGCCACAGCACAACTGAACTATGTAGAATAATATGGTGATCTTAAACCTAGTCCCTCCCAATATTTTGAACTATAATTCTCTCCAGCACCTCAAACAGCCATTATTCAGAGATATTGAGACTTGTAGCCCTAAGCCTTTGGAGAATCTCAAGCTATTAGGAAATAAGAAATAACTATTAGGAGCTTATATGGAATATGAGTGGAACACTTAAGATATTTTAATATATCTAAAAATGCAAAAGAAAATTAGGCTGTACCCTAAAAGCCAAATAAATATTTGGCTTTCCCCTTCTAAGCCTGCAGATGGCTCTGACCTCAGAGATGTAAATCTGATGTTGATCCTCTTGTGTCCAGATAGGCCTCCATTGCTAGCTCTTTCTAAGAGTGGGAAAAGTGATCATGAGAAGCATCTACAGTCAATGGAATGGAGAACTGGAAGATTTAAGGTGCACTTAGCAATCCCTTAGGCCTCTATCATGCAACTGAATCATCAAAGCTTGGGCTTGTCTAAAATGTCTCTTCAATTCCAAGTTAAAGGGAGTAAAATTGATAGAAAAGGGGGGGGAGACAGAGGACTCTCTCTCTCTCTCTCTCTCTCTCTCTCTCTCTCTCTCTCTCTCCTTCAATGAGAGAAAAGAGCATTAATAATGTTATGGAGAAGTTAACAACTCCAGGAAGTAAAAATTTTCAGCCCCGTACCATTTCACCTATTCTGCCTCGTTCCATTATTGCTCAATAAACACAACAAAATTGAAAAATAGGTTAAAGGGATTCCAATTGTTGGAAAACATTTATTAGGTCCATAAAGCACGTAAGTGTTATAAATATGCCAAGAAGGATATGAAGCAGAGTTTTGCAGATTCTAAATGGTAACTATAATGAAGGATTTTCAAATGTATAGAATATCATAAAAATGTATTTAAATTAGGCGAGAGGCTATGCCATCTCTTTCATAAAAGTATAATTTGCAAGAGTTGCCACAGTCAACCTAATGTCCCAAATATCCAGTCTATATTTCAGTGCAGAAGTTGTCCACTTTAATCTTTTAGATAATTTGGACAAAAAGTCTCATTACTTAGGGTAGATACATATTGTCATTCAAATTATCTGGAAGGAAGCAGGATGTTTATCATTGCTTATGGTATGTGTGTGTATGTGCGTGCGTGCACATTTTGGGTGGACAATTTTCCTAGTGGCAGTTCTGGAAGTATAATGTTCCAGAAATACTTCTCTAAGTTTGGTATTCACCAATGAAGAGACCCTGGAATTTCCAGTCACCTGAACTATGCCTGTAGAAACAGTGGAAATCTGTTTTAAAAAATTGAATGAATGGTCACATTAGGTGGCATTTAGGAAAAAATCATCCAGAAAACTCATGCTATGCCCCAGTTGGATACATTCAGCATTGGTAGGAATGAGGCCACTGTGTAGGTCATTTAGCCTGAAAGTGGACCTTGCCTGCAAACAAGTGGAAACTTAGGTGATGAAAAATTATCAAGACAGATTCGGAAAATAGAAACTTTGGGGAATTTGGGTTACAGTCTACTCTGCATTTGTTTCTATAGACCAAACATATCAATTTTAATAGTACTTTGGCAATTTTCATTTGGTAAGACATACTGTATAAACAAGAGACAGTCTGGTGTAGTGGTTAAGGCATCAGGCTAGAAACCAGGACACTGTGAGTTCTAGTTCTATCTTAGGCACAAAGCCAGCTGAGTGATCTTGGGCCAGTCACTTTCTCTCAGCCCTAGGAAGGAGGCAATGGAAAACTATTTCTGAAAAACCTTGCCAAGAAAACTGTAGGAACTTATCCAAGCAATCTCTGAGAACTGGACATGACTAAATGGAAAAAAAACACCACAAAAAGATATATTAAGCTTCTACTGCTGTTTTATTCTCCAGTATTTTATTTAAACAGTTGAGGGGGGGGCACCCTAAAAGCTGTGTGATTTAGCCTGGCTGACAAATCAAAAGATTCTTTCCTACAATTTTTATTCCCACAACAGCCAGTAAAATAATTTAGGTGAAAAGTTTGTGAAGTTGTCAAGATTCATGATTGAACATAAAATTATATGTGAATCATCACGATTCTTCTTCAAGTGAATAACTATTACTTTATTTCAAAAACTGAATTGGACATTCCCTCTTTTGTCAGAAGTCCTCTTTTACTTAAAGACCAGCTTTCCACACTTGATGTCCTCCTGAATAGAAACCAATTCATGTAGGAGAGAGCTACTGCAGATCACAAGGAAATACTAACAGTATAACTTTGTTTAAAAAAATCTGATGTAAGGTTTTGTGAGATAAATATGTATCAGAACTTATCTACTTTATACTATTTATCTGACATTAATAATAACTCCTTTTAACAATTCCAATACTTCTGTATCCAGGAAACATCAATCATGTGCAAAGAGATGAAGAGCAAATTTGGGGAACCCCAGGATTAGTATGGTATAGTATGGAAGGGAATCTGATCTGATCTGATCTGATCTGATCTGATCTAATCTAATCTAATCTAATCTAATCTAATCTAATCTAATCTAATCTAATCTAATCTAAACTAAACTAAACTAAACTAAACTAATCTAAGCTAATCTATATATTGTGTTATTATATTATATTACTATAATACTATACTACACTGCTCTAATCTAATTTAATCTAATCTAAAATAACAGAATAACAGAATAATAGCCTCCTTGCCATAAAATACTTAAATATGTATTTTAAAAGTTTTTTTCTCAAAAATATATATTTCTAAATAAGTAAAGCTCTTTGCAGGGTTGTGTTTAGCCAGGAAAGTTTAGCCTACACGTAGTGTGACATCCTCTAGGTGAGATTTGCTAAGTGAGTATTCAGCTTTCCTGAACTTTGGTTGACTTTTAATCTACGTGGCAAGAAAATTATCATTCTTCTTATTGACAGGGGACTCAACCCTTTATTTTTGCCCAAGTGCTTAGGATGAGTTGCAAGCCACAGGGTCCACACACAGCCTTCTTGCCATAACTTGGGCCAACTTGCATCAAAAGAAAAAGGACATCTTTACAAGGTATTTGCTATCATTCACCCTGTAACTATTATTCCTGGCAAAACATTGTAATTGTGGTTAAATGGCAGATTACAGATTTATACCAACTTCCTTCAGGCAACTCCTACCATTATGCTCCTAAATTTGCACATGTCCACATTGCCCCCTGGAAAGGCGCCACTGATTCATCGTTTACTGAAGAAATCATATACTTTTTTTTTCAAGATTCTTGTTTTCTCCATAAAAGTGGACTTGTACTATTTATAGAAGGATGAACATGTCTCTTTTTAAAGTCTGGCTTTCACCACAGCCTATAATTTAGGGTAATATAATAAGTAATTTAGAATTAAAGATTTGAGACAACAGTTCAGCATTAACGTCTTTAAGACAAAACATTCAAAATAAAACTGAAGCCACGGGAATGAACTCTGTCATTAGATGCCTACTTTGGGCTAAATTTGTATCCAGAACTGTTCAAATCTCAAGTGGTTTCTTGACTCCTTGAATAATAATTCTAACAACAATAACAATGAAAACAACAGCAATAACAGCAGCAACTATATTTGCTGCTATACATTTGTTACCACACAGCTTTTTCATTCCACATTCTACACTTATTTATTCATTATAAATAAATAAACTTACTTGGAAAAATATATCTGCTTATCATGGTGAAATATCAAACAAACCATAGTTCAAATGTGCTCATTTTCTGTCATGTGTATTATAGTAAAGATGTGATATTTTAGAAGAACCACTTTGTTGGATATTTGTATTAATTTTCCAAAGCACCTCAGCAACAGGGTTAAGACTCATTGTTCAAAGGCTTTAAAAAGGCTACATAAATCAGATGTGATAACTTTCTTTATCTTCCAGTACTTAGAAGACCCTGGCAGGAAGTTGACACTGAACCAAAATCTCTGAGGTGTTATAAATAATGCACGCTGAGTTGTTTGGTTGAACCTATTAATGTATTAAGACAACTCTTTCCTCAGTCATGTTCCTAGCAGAGCACATGTTCTCTGGTAAATATGCAGCCACTAATTTAGCCTGATTCATAGCACAATCTACAAGGTCTTCTGGTGAGCAGAGATAGTTAAGAAGTCAAATTCCATTCTGATCCTGTTATTTTTCTCAAATTTTATTCAGCATAGGATTGAAACAGGGCTTCAGTATGTCAGTGATCCTGTATTCTTTGCCTAGTACATTCCCCCCAAAATCCCTTAAGAGAAGCTTAAGGAATTACCTGCAGCGACATGTCTGAACAAGGTTTTTAAATATGTGCAAAAGGAATAAAGCACTGCATGCCATCTCTGATATCTCTGACTTGGCTCACATCCAATTTCTGTGCAATTCAGGATGCCAAGAATGCAGATCTGATTGCAGGTAGACTCTATTGCTTTTCAATCACATATGAGTAAAAACTCCCTTAAGAAGTGGCTGCTCAAGGTGGTATGATCAGGAGCAGAGAAAGCAGGGTAGCTATAAATGGATGAGTAGGCCATGAACTTGATTTCTTTTTTTTGTAATCTCAAACAGCATCTTGACCAAAAGATAGGGGTGTGTTTCCACTTTGTGCCATTGGGAGAGAGTTGATTCCTTTGCTGGGGAATGTGCCACAGCAATCACTTTTGGATTGTTTGATTGCCCATAATAAACCAAAAGGTAATGGTAGCTGCTTTGACCATGAAGCATCTCTACACAATTACAGGAGGAACTGTGAACAACATGTGGAGAACAGAGGAAGAAGAAGGCATTTATTGGAGAAGTGTGCTGGTTTCCTGCAGTAAGCAGAAGTCCTCAATTCAAGAATCTTGCCAGAAATAAGAACAGGTTTCTTTTCCGTAGCTCTGTGGCTAGGGTTGTGTTTACACTTTTAAAGAAGGGAAGCAGCCTGATTAAAAACTTAACCTGCCATATGAATGTCAGTGTATTAATTTGTTGAGTTTAAGTTTTACACAAATTAAAGGAATATTTCTGAAAAAGAAGCATTTTGTTTTATCTTACTTTTTGGATAGTGCTCTCACAATTGGCTGGAGGCAACTGAAGGGGAAAGAAAGGGGTAAATGCCTCTCCTAAGATGGTGCTAGTCATTTGCAATCTCTATCCAAACATTGAGGTACTTGTTGACTCTTCCTTCTTTCAGAAATGTTTTTAAAGCTCTGGACTATTATTTTACTCCATCTCATCCACTTGTTGGTGGGCACAGCTGAGGACACAGACATGGCCCCTGTTCCCCACCAGATTTCTTGATGCCTCCAGAACTCAGCAGCAGCTCCTTCTTCTGTTGATCTGCTATGGCATTTCTCCACAAGGTACCAAGCATACTGGCAAGTTCTTGGAGGCGTCAATAATTTGGGCCTCAAAAGAATTGAACCATCACACTTTCTTGTACATTGTAAGGAGGGGGAGGGTTACTGTGCAGATGAAAGGGAAAAAAGCAAACAACTGTTCTGCATTAAACTTCATAAGCATTGTGGTGTTTTGGCATTTTAAAATACTGGGTGTGGCTACCACATCTTTATACATTCAGTTAAGCATCTGTAATTCCAAATACTAATCCAAACTTTTCCTTTGCTTGTCATGTGCTCCTTTCTCATTGATTTAAGTATTTTTCCAAAACCAGAATTAAGCTCATTATCAAGTAATTTTCTTGGAATAATAACGATGCCTGAAAACCAATGATCTCATTTTGTTATTCATAACAGAGTATTGTACATCAATATTTGTGATTTGCTTTAAGATCAAAAAAGGTAAGAGTCACATTTTCCGTGTGGGTTAAATATAGGTCTTAACAATGACATCTGTTTTCTTCCCCTCTCTTAAAGTTCTGTAGATCCTCAATTAGGAACTGAGGAGTCATGGTTTTTAATATTATTCTCTCTCTCTCCTCTCTCTCTATCAATATACACTCCTTAACTGCCTTCTGGACCTGAGGATATCATGCTTTATATAGGCAGAAAAGACGGTGCTAATTGCAAGTTTACTCAGGTGCTGCTCTTTTTCTTTTCTCTTCCCTGTGTTCAGATTTTAGATTTATTTCATCTTTCTATCCATTAAATCAAGCAAATTTGCACAGAGGATGGCCTACCCACAAAAAGGATAACGTAGATCATAGCTTTATGTAAAATGTATATATAATTTAAGTAGAAGTCCAATATATCACATCATGCTAGGATTGGGTAGGGTTGGCAATGGACAAGAATTCAGTAATTGCTGATAAAAAAAAAATGAGTTTTTTTTATTAGTTTCTCTTTAAAGTGAGCGTGGACTATATGGACACTAAATTTTATTTTTATAGTAACTTCTTCAAATAGAGGATTATCCCCTGTAAAGTAGGACTCATAATTCCTCCATAACAATCTAAGTGGCCTATAAAACAGTGTCCCTTCATTTTATTCCCATAATAACCATCAGTAGTTTGAGCTAGGGACAAAGTGATTGGCCCAAAGTCATTTGTTTGGCTGAAGACAGACTAAACCCCAGGTCTTCCCAATCTTAATATAATGTTTGATACATTACACTTTTTAATCCTGTATTTAAATGTATTGTATTAACCTTATTTTTACATTTAATACATTATCCCATTTTCATATTCTAAAGACTCTTACAGAACATTGCGGAACATTGCGGAAACAGTGTTCTGTATTTTTAAAATATTCTCATCCCAATTAATGAAAAAGACATTGCTCTTGGTATATGGTTTCAACAACACAGGAGGAATAAAGGATGGTGAAACGCTCATCATGGTGCTGGTGTTCTTCATCTTCCAGTAATCATAAGATTCCATCATGCAAGAACCTCAGTATCATCAACGGTACAACGGTCTTTCTTTTCCTTCAGTTAAATCCCAAATAACGATTATAAGGAAGTTCTTCCTATGGGCCTTTTCAATTGGCTCCTAGAAAAAAAAGAAGAAGAAAAACTATATTTACTGCAGTAATAAAAGTGAGATCAAACTTTCTACTCCCCCTTCCATTGTCCCAACATCTAAAGAACTTCAACTACATCCTGAGCACAAGGTACAATAATAGAAATTTCTTTCAGAGGAGAAGTGGGACAAAGTCAGTTTGGGTACAATATTGATTTTTCCTTTAAATCTCTACCCAAGTTGTCCTTACACTTTCTCCACCAACTATATGTAACTAATTTAAGTGAAAGCCCAAACATGCTACATAGCATACTGTCACTTTGGGCTTTTGGGTAAAATGAATGACTGAATCAGCTGCTGATGGGGAACTTTCATTCTATCATCATGAGGTGAGAATGAAACAAGTTGCTGAGCACCTCACAGGGGCAGGAGAATCAATTAAGATGGTCCACCTTCAAAGATTAATGGAACAAAGAGACACTGAAATGCTTTAATTGATTTTTTCAGGCACTATGACATTATTGGAAGAAGCCTATTATTTAATCTATTGCATTCTGGATTCAGATCTGAATATGATGGTAGTGGTGGGATTATGGTGGTTGCTCTAATCTAGGGGTGACAAACTGGTGGCCCATGGGCCGTATGCATCATGTGCAGGCCAACCCCTCCCCAGCTCAGTGAATGGGGAAAATGTCGTGATGGCAACGTGATGCAGCAAGTTTGACACTCATGCTCTAATCAATGACTTTAACAGAAGAGAGATGGGGGGGGGGAACCTGCTGCTATATTGTTCTTTATATCCCTCAGTGTCTTTTGATCCAATTGACCATGGGCAATTAGTGGATTGGGATTTGGAGTCATAATAGCAATAGCACTTAGACTTACCGTTATTACTGCTTCACAGTGCTTTACAGCCCTCTATAAGCAGATTTACAAAGTCAGCATATTGCCCCCCAACAATCTGGGTCCTCATTTTACCGACCTCAGAAGAATGAAAGGCTGAGGCACCGCAGGCCTTCGCTGTTTCCAGGGCGGCACTGCAGGCCAGATCTAAGCATCCCATGGGCCGGATCCAGTCCAAGGGCCTTGAGCTTGACACCCATGCTTTAGAGGGATAAGGACCATCTGTGGGGGAGGAGGAGTTAAAAATGATGGCCACGACCAGGCAATTAAAGGGGTAAGGCTTTGATTCCACAGCCATAGGCAGCATCTTTTTTTTTTCATGCTCCTTGCAGATATCCTGAGTGGATTGACTGACATTGCAAGAGATGGGAGAAAGGTTTCTCAATGACTATGTCCAAATAATGGCACTCTCTCCTGAGAAAAGTTTGATTGACTTCCTACTGCTGGCCTTTTTTCAGAAAACAATCAAAAAGTCTGTTCCTCCAGGCATTTATGTGATTTTAAGATCAAACCACCTTTTAGATTGTCTACTATTTACTTTGCTTTGAGGATTTTTAAAATAAACTCTCTAATTTTGCTTTATTTATTGTTTTTAAACATGATGGTTTTATTTAAAATTAATCCCTTGCTCCCTTTCTCTTGTAAATGACTCAGGGCTCTTCTCTGAGGAACAGTTGTTGTTTTTTTAAAGTGTAGATGGGTACATGTATGTGTGGATGGATGGATGGATGGATGGATGGACAGATGGATGGATGAATTCAGCATGATCAAAGGTGGACCCTGGAGAAGACTGTGTATTTTCAATGTCACTTTCGAATAGATAGACATATAAGTTAGTTGTTCTACATTCTAAAATTAGTCTCCTCCATCGTTCAACTCTCTACCTCAAAGTACACATTTGAGTAAGTAGAAAATAGCAGAGGTCTAACTGGTTCATAAGAAAAAAAATCCAAAATGTATGAACAAGCATTTCTTCTCCTATTTCCCTGTTTTTAAGTGAGTGTCATTGGGTATTGTCTTGCCATTTCAGCTTCCCCATTCCAAGGAAGAAGGGAATGCCTTTTTTTGGCCAAGTATACTTCCTAAAATAGACGATGAAGTAGGAGTATAATAATGGAAAGTTTTCCTTCCTCCATAAGGACAACCTTAAATATACAGTCTATGAGCTGTGGTGGCACAGTGGTTAGAATGCAGTATTGCAGGCTAATTGTGCTGACTGCCAACTGCCAGCAGTTTGGCAATTCGAGTCTCATCGGCTCAAGGTTAACTCAGTCTTCTATCCTTCTGAAGTCGGTAAAATGAGAACCCAGATTGTTGGGAGCAATATGCTGACTCTGTAAATTGCTTACAGAGGGTTGTAAAGCACTGTAATGCAGTATATAAGTCTAAGTGCTGTTGCTAATGCCAAGTGGTTTCCAAGACCGAGTGGCTGTGGTTTCCGGCATCCCGACATAGCCAGATTATTCCATCTCTGGCTATCGGGGGAGAAGT
>JANHFL010008836.1:142548-154050 GCA_032468155.1 Oxyrhabdium leporinum
TAATATAAGTCTAAGTGCTATTGCTATTGCTATTATTCATATTTCCCTATGTGGTTTGTAGTTCTAAATTAACTGGTATTGTTAAAACTACACAGTAAAATGTTTCTCGATTCTGTAGCTATATGATTTCAGAGTATTGTACATTTTTGTATGTTTCCTCTGAATGTCACTAAACTGTGGTAGTAATGCACACAGGTACATTGATGAAACACTGCAAAAATGTTACCTTCATTCATTATGATGGAATTGAGATGATTTTTTTATTATTATTTTTCAAAAGCAGAAATAGATAAGCTGGTCCATGAGAAAAGGTAACCCCAAATCTACTGTTAAGTAATGTTCCAGACAAAACATGTGTTAGGTTGTTTTACCATTGTATAATATAGCAGATTCAATAATATATTGCACAAAAAAGACTCCAGCTGCACTATAACTAAATGTGATAAATAATCACATGATTGAAAGATAATAAAACAATTTTTGTACTACAAATTTGTCTTACTGTACATGTATACAAATAAAAGAGAAATCATGATACAGGAAAACATGATGACATCAAAACTGCTTTATTGCAGAGTTTTATCAACGCATACATCCTTACTTGGGGTCTAGAACAGCAGAGAGGCAAGTCAATCAAAGAAATGAAAACTTAATACCAAACTTTTATGAGAATAGTATTTGACATTAACATAAATTGAAATCTAAGAAAAGTAGAACAGATGCTAAAGCTAGTTGGAAAAATAAATAAATGAAAAACTGAGAGAGACTAGGAAGAACTAAAACACTTGCATTCTTTTTTTTTGTTGGTTAATATCTTCTAACTAAAAAATATAGTAGGTAGCATCTTGAGCATGTGCCAAAACATTGACTATCCCTCCAGGATACAATAATAAATAACTGTGCAGTGAAAGCCTCCATATTAAGCATTACGTTAAATGATAGAAAAATTATATTACAAAATAATGTAATGCATTTTTGCAATTGTAATAAAGAGGTATTAGTTTTGTAATAAATTTGCAGTTTTATGGATAAATGCAATCCAGGAAAGATTTTTATACACTAGGTGAAAAGACTAGATAGGTGGGGAGTGAGATCATGGAATAAAAAAAAAGTTATTGAGTCATTCAGAGAGCCAAGAATGAATAAACATGTGACACTTTAGTGAATATCTTAGAAAAAGCTTTGTTTGTTCCCAGTCATGTCGTGTAAATATAAGTCTATTCATATATACACAAGACAAGAAAATGAATATAAATCCAAGAATATTTTCAATAAAAGATTGAGAAAATTGGTGAAAAACACAAGAATGTTCAGAGGTCCTAAAAGGGATGTGGTGCAGATACGTTTTTAGAAATATCAAGAGTGGATTTTGTGAGGGGAAATGAGGTAAAAAATGAAAGAAGTGAAAGAAACAGGAATAAAAGAGGAAGAAGTGTGGGAAGGGGAAAAGTCCAATATGAAAAAGTATTAGAAGTCAGATTAATTTTTCAACAGAATGAATGAAATGTAGATGTAAGGAAAAAGGATGTGGAAGCTACTTGAGTGAAAGGAATTATGTTATGTATTTTATAGAAATGGGCTAAGTTACATTAGATGGAAATATTGGAAAGAATGCTTGCTGCAAAAAAAAGGATGAAAGAATATACTGTACAATGTGTATCTGGAGAAAAAGATAATTGTATAAAATGTAATCAATGAGTGCAAGGAATAGTTAGGATTAAAGAGGCAGAAAAATGCAGAGCAGTTTTAATGGAAATGCCTTGTTTTGAAAGTGGGTGAAGGCTAAATAAAGAAGCCTAAGGAGAGTTAATAGAATTAAAATAACAGTAATAAAATTATTTGGAATGAAACTGAAGCAAGGGAATTCTGGAAGCAATAATACTGACTTTTTTTTTGCACAAAGGAAATGGTATATTGAAGAATCAAATTGAAATAAATGCTATACATGTTAATTTTAGATAAATGATGTAAGAATATTGAAAAACAATAACGCTGCGTGTGTAGATGGTATAACTGAAGAAATGTTAAAATATAGATGAATGGTTCAATATAGATCAGGGAGTAAAATAAGTTGTGTTTTACTCCCTAGTGTCTTAAGTGTTTATGGTTAACAATATAAGTAATGCTTGAGGTGACAATGGAAGCATCTTAGCTGGGGACATGAATAATATGAATATACACATACTTTTGAGCCCAGATAATGACATGTTGGCTGAGAACATGGATAATTTACAGCCAATGTTAGATTGTATATTGCAGCAGAAAAGATGGATCTGAAAAACAATGTCTCAAAGACTGGATTTGTTGTATCTGACAGGAATATGAGCAATTGCAAATTATACATAATGGTAAAAAACTAGAGCAAGCTTATGCATTTGCATACCTCATTAGGATGTTTACTAAAGACAGGAATTAGATGGAGAAATGTTAAGACTTATGGTGTGCTATGAGGAATGAATCTTGTTTGGAAAAAATGAAAATGGTTATGACTAAGAGCCTATTTTGTTATATGAAAGTGAGTGTTCAGTATGTCAAGAAAAACTTTAAAGTAAGTTGAATGTAGTGGGACTAAGATACTTAAGAAATATGTATGATTTGAAAAAAAGATAGAGTCAAGAATTTATGAAGGCTGAAAGATAATGACAAGTATACAAGATGTACTTTGCTGGTGATTGGTCACCTAAAGAAAATGAACAGGAGTTAAATTATAAAGAAAGACATGGAGGAAGATGGAAGGAACTAGAGGAAGGAGAAAGGAAAAATGAAAGAAGTGAAAGAAATAGGAGTAAAAGAGGAAGAAGTGCAGGAAGGGGGAAAGTCCAATATGAAAAAGTATTAGAAGTCAGATTAATTTTTCAACAGAATGAATGAAACACAGATGTAAGGAAAAAGGATATGGAAGCTGCTTGAGTGAAAAGAATTATGTTATGTATTTATAGAAATGGGCTAAGTTACATTAGATGGAAATATTCAGTCAGAGCTGAAGAAGCTTCTTGAATGAGAAGTGAAACATCTTCAAAGAAAAACAAGAAAGTCCAGTTGAAAAAGCACCTTTGGGATTATGATGACCTGGATGACTGAGAATCTCCACAGACATCTGAAATTGTTTATTTACTTATTTGCTTGGTTGTTGGTTTTTTTGTTTGTTTATTAGACTTTTATCCCAACTACAACCAACCCTATCTTTCTATAGGAAGAACACATTGTGCATTTCTTTATGGGGTTTCATATGATTCTGCAAGTTATGTAACTTGTTAGTACAGGTAGCCCTACACTTACAACAGTTCATTTAGTGACCATCCAAAGTTACAATGACACTGAAAAAAAGTGACTTATGGTAGTTTTTCACACTTATGACCATTGCAGCATCCCCATGGTCACGTGATCAAAATTCAGATGCTTGGCAGCTGATTCATATTTATGAAGGTTGCAGTGTCTCTGGGACATGTGCTCCCTTTTGCAATTTTCTGACAAGAAAGAATAATGAGGAAGCCAGATTCACTTAACAACTGTGGCAAGATAGGTCGTAAAATGGGGCAAAACTCATTTAACAAACATCACTTAGCAACAGAAATTTGGGGCTCAATTGTTGTCCTAAGTCGAGGACTGTCTGCATATGCTTAGTGTGTTCTTTGCGCGTTATATAGTCCACTTGTAAATTCTTAAAATTTGCAAGGTTTTCTGGTCCTTTAGTTAATAGAGATAGGATAGCAGTAATTGCTTTTGTTGGCAATAAGCAATCTTCTTTTTATTAGTAAATCCATTGCTAGAAGGGGCCATGAAAGAAGCAATTGGGAGTGGGAAAAGCAAGAATGGAAGCAAAATGCAGAGGCAGAGGCTGGAATAAATACTGTCAGCAGCTCTGTGTATGGTAACAGCCTGTTGTAGATTCTCCGTCGTGCATCTTAGAGCTGAATCTAGAGAGTGGATTTGGTTGCGTCACTTTCATAAACATTGCTATGACCTACCTCAGTGGGTTCCACTCCACACAGTCCTTTCATAAGAATACAATTTTATAGGTGCTTTTTCTGACTGGGGAGAGTCTTACTGTGCCTACTTAATGGCCTGATTAATGAGCGTAAACAATGCTTTTAAGGTACCTTTTACCTGTATATAATCAAGGCACCAGGAACTGCAAATGTCACAGATTTCAAGGGTCTCTTGGGGATTTTTAATTTATTTGCTTTATGAAAAGGAGGTGATTTTATTTTTACATTAAGGCAGCATTAACATCATTAAATGGGTTCCCACTTTATGATAACTGCAAATGTCACATTGATCCAAAAAGATAAGAAAATGTGCTCATCTTTGGAACAATATCCAAGGCAAGAGCAGGCAACCCACACTATTTGCATTAAAAAAACAAATTGTATAAATGTGGAAGATTGATACGCCATCTGTTCATGTCCTTCACTTTTCTGGCTCTTCTGTGTTCAGATATTTTTATGGAACAGTTACGTTTATTATTTTTGAAAGTGAGCCACAGGTTAAAAAAGTTTACAGTGGGGAATATGAGTCAAATATATTAGTTTAGTATCACTCAGACACTTAAAAAAAAACCCCTTACTGTTAAAACTGAGTTTTCAGCTGCCAAATTACAATATTTTGTGTATTGTAATGAGTGTAACCTGAGTCTTTGGATTCTAATGACTTAGCTATCACTACCGATAAAGATGTAAGGAAGGAAATATTTCTAGAAAACTTCTGAATTATTTATTTGTTGGATTTATATATTCCATTCTCTACTCACTTTGAATGACTTGGTGAAGAATACAATTTTATCATTGCTGAATAAATTTCACACACCAGATTGGCATTAGTCGTGGCAGATCACAACCACATCATATACACCTATTTCAAGCTCATTTATTGAGTAGGCCAGAGATCTTGAGAGGTCAGGGAAATGCAAAGCAATTTTTACTTGCTAATGCCTTCTAATAATACTCCACTGGTTTAAATGGGTGAGGCAAAAAAGAAAGAATGTATTGTGATGATTTTATGGTAATATTTCACCACAAGTCTTGTGACCAGTACAGTCTAATACCTACAATACCATTTCCTCATTCTCCCCTTCCTTTTTCTAAAAAAAGAGGCATTTTATTGTTTTTAGTAATAACCAGTCTGTTGCATTTAAGGTGGGAGATCAGTGACTTGGGCAAAGATAAGAGAGTTTTCTGCCTTGTTTGGTATATTGAATAAGATCAGGGGGTTTTCTCCCATTAAATCTAATTGCAGTTGCATGTACATTTAACTTATGATGGTCACACAAAAATGTCATTCCCCCATGACTTAAATTCCAATCTTACAGCCTGGAATATTGCTAAGTTATGAATGCCTTTATTGACCTTTCTTGATAACTAAATGAAGACTTTCTTCTCTCTTACTCAAACCACACAAGAACTAGAGTTTGTCATGGTGAATAGAGGGAGACACACCTGCACACCGCTCCCCCTTCTCCTCAAGTATTTAAAAGTGGCAACAGTTATCATTACCTTATGAATATTTGTTTCTGGGAAGTCTTGCTTCTGCTATTAGAAAATGCTGGTGTGTGATGATGTGATTTATTTTTTTTTAGTAAGAGGCACCACATTTATATGACACAAAGACCACAGCATTGGCTTCTTTCATTAACTCAACAGAACTTAAGACCAAGTCCTAATTGAGGGAAATCAGAGCTATCTAGTGCATTGTTATGCAATCAACAGCTACATTGTTTATTTGTTCAAAGATTTTTCCATGATGCGTTACAACTCAGATTCAAGAAGTTGGTATAGAATGCCTTGGGATTAATTGTAGAATGAGCTAAACATGGCCTCTGCCAATATTCCTTGATTCTTCCCTGAGTTTAAAAAAAAAAAGCCAACCACCAACCCTCATGCTTTATAAAAGAAATATGGTGCAGAATGATGAGACACAAAAGAACTCAAGGAAGCTAGTAACACTGATTTTAAATCAAGAGGCAAATCACCATGGATATGTCCCCTTTCCATCTACAACTTACCATGCTTCAGCTTTCTCTCCCTGCTTCTGCTGCCACTCACCATCATTGCTGTCCACCTCTGCTTCTGTGCCTGACTTCTTTTTCTATTGCATATTTTGAATGAATGAAAGAAAGAAAGAGAGAGACTAGCCAATAACAAGTGTAGCACTTCAGAAGTTTTCCTTGGATGGGAAAATATTGTGTTCAACCTTGATATCTGTTAGGTTCCTGGAGTTTTTCCTTCCAGGGTAAAGGCCAGAGGGGATAGGTGCCTTAGTCACAGCATCAGCTTTCCAGTTTGGAAAATGCAGAGCTATACTGGACAACACTGGTCAGGAGGGCAGATCAGGAGGCCCAAAGTATCTTCTCTGCTGATTGGCTGGTGGCAATACTTACTTGTCACAAGTGACCAAGAAACTGGCAAGATTCTTTTGTACAGATTTTAAAAGTCAAAGAATGCAAGAATTTAATACCTGGAACAAGCTTTGCAAGGGAATTTTAACAAGACAGAGAATTATGGTGCGTGAAGGAAGGAAGTGAGACAGGACATTGCTGGTCTTCTATGAGCAACAGCAAGCCCCCTACTGAAAATAATCCTGCGACAGAGAACAATGTGACTAATTAGCATATATATGCTTCATGCTATTAGCATAATTAGCATGCACAGTTCACAAACAGCATGAATGCTAAGCAACAGTTGGTGAATCTGCTGTTCTGATTCTACAATTACCTTCCAGAAGTTTTCATCCTCAGTTGCGAAATATTGGAGCCAATGGTGATTATCAGAGTGCAGCAAAGACTCTGAATGACCTGGTACGTATTTGTTGCCCAATCTCTAGAGATGAGGAATCTGTTCCAAGTAGTCGTCTAGACTGGGACATTGGCCACTTTCTGGGTGTACCATTTCCTTGATGAAGTGGGACTAGTGTGAATGCTGAGAGCATTTGCTGGAGCCAGGCCCAGTGCAGCATTGTGGAGCTATAATCTTATACAACAAAAATGAACTGCTGTATATCTCATATGTCTCAATTTGCACTTAGTGGAATCTTGGCAAAGGTTAACAGCTCTGATCCAAAATCTCCCCAGAAATTGTTTAAATGTGTAAAGTGAAGTTTTGATTTATGGAGCGACAGAAATGTAAATTGGTAAGAACTTCAGATTGTACAAAAGAATTAACATACAGTTTGTACCCTCATATGTGGCATGTGACAATATATTTGAGCTTTGAAGAGCACTGAAGCAAAAGTAGCACATTTTGGCACACTGTTATGCAAGCTTTGAAGAACTAACAAACGTTTATGCTACAATAATGTTCGGGGGAGGGGGGGACCCAAGGCATTTCAAAAGAGAAGGAGTTCTATGAAATTTCATTCAGTTACACTCTTATTTTCTAGAATTCATTGACTTAAAAGGGAGAGCAAACCATCCCCGCCCTCTTTGTGAAATGGCTGGGAGAAATCATCTGAGGATTTGGGATGTATGTAGACCAATCTGCAGATGACACACAGCTCTATTTCTTCTTTTCATCTATTACCAGGAAAGTTGTTGATGTTTTGAATTAGTGACTGGAGACAGTACTGGAATGGATAGAGGGTAATAAATGGAGACTCAGACAATCTAGACAAGATGGAGGTGCCTCAATCAGAAGACAAATAGGCAAAGAATCAGTCATTCTTCCTTTGAAGCAGCAGATGTGTGTTTTAGAGATGGCTCTTCAACTGCATGCTCAGAGGATTGCTGTTGCCAGGGTTATCTTAACCTAATCATTAACTATGTCCATACCTGGAAAGAGCGCCCTTGGCCATGACAACAGGTGCCACAGTTACATCAGGAGTGAATTATAGCAATAAGCTCTACTTGGGACTATGTCTCTAGCATCTGTGGAAATGGTTATGGGTGCAGAAAGTGGCAACCAAAAGCTGGTAGGCAGTCACAGGAATGTGACTTTTCCCTATCAAGGCCTGCACTGCTTACCAATTTGTTTCTGGGCACAATTCAGAATGCTGGGTATTTGCTACAGGACTTGGGCCAGGATTTGATAAAAACTGTCTCCTACACCAGCTTGATGAATCCTCAGAGATGGTGGAGAGGTTCTTCTCTATGGTCTTTAGAGTACTGGAGGCTGACACAATGAGAGGCATTCTTCTTCGTGGGCTTTTGTCCAGTCCAAGGAGCTATTTGGAACTCATTTTAATTGGGGAGGACCATAGATGGGGATCATTATTTTAAGCTGAACACAAAGTTTATTTCAGCCTCTAGAATTACTTGTTTATTTGATGGCAGTTTAAAAAAGTTTTCTCCTTTGCCTTTTTTCCTTTGGGGATTGTTTGTTGAGAGTCAGGTGACATATACATTAAATAAATTATTTGTTCATAACAATTAGTTAGGTGCATATGCATCAAGTTCTTCCTAAGAACCTAGGAGGTTGCAATGCATCAGCACAGTATACTTGAGGATCCAAGCAGTGTGATCTTTTGCAATTAATGGAAATTTTGGCAATGCATAGTTATGCGCTCTCCAAGATTTTTGGGTATGGCACTCAGTGTGCCAATAACCACAGGACCCACCAGAGCCAGTTTATGCCATAATGTTTCAGTTTCGATTTTCAGATCTTGATACTTTGTGATGTTCTCCAATTTTTTGTCCTTTATTCTTTTATTCCCTGGTATTACACATCAATTATACACACTTTCTTCTTTTCAACCAGTTATATCTGGTATGCTATGAGTCAAGACTTGATCAGTCTGTATTCAGAAATCCCACAATATGTCAACCTGCTTATTTTCGGCTCTGTATTCCTACCAATTTTTCATTAATTTACATGTTAATTTTTAAAGACCTTCCAGTGAATCATTTTGACAACTGTGCTATGTCATTGTTTATAATCAGTTTGTATAATCAATATCACTTTGGGGATGTAGTGATAGTGAATAGTCATCAGTTTTCTTGTTTTCCAGTCCAAACTGTCCAGTTCAGCTTATGACCAGTTAATAATTCCAGCAGTATCCAGAGTGATGCAGTGGTTGGAAAGCAGTACTGCAGGCTACTTCTGCTGACTGCCGGCTGTCTGCAATTTGGCAGTTCGAGTCTCACCGGCTCAAGGTTGACTCAGCCTTTCATCCTTCCGAGGTGAGTAAAATTGTTGGGGGCAATAGGCTGACTCTGTACACCACTTAGAGAGGGCTGTAAAGCACTGTAAAGTGGTATATAAGTCTAAGTGCTATTGCTATTGCTATCAGAGCTATGACCCATGTGTTGATGGTTTTTTTCCACCATTCCATTTTGTCTTTAACATATCCATGCTTGGTGTTATCTAACTGTAAATACTTGTAGGGTTCATCCTAATGGCTTCTGATGGTTTGGCCATTTGATTCTTCAATTCTATTACTGTTCATGATTTTACACTGCTTTATTGCAACTCTATTTTATGGTCCCGTCACCCCTTCCTTCTAGGCAAATGGTATTTCTTGCAGATATTCCAAGGCATCATTGTTTCTACTTTGTCATGACTTTGTTTGCAGTCTGTGTGCAATCTTCTTGCAGCAAGTAGTCCACTGTTCCTTCATCTTTTTTGTAGAGGCAGACTCTAGGGGAACACTCTCAAATTCCATAGCTGAATTTTAAGAACCATCTACAGGAAAAATAGAATTGCAGACTAAATATGCAGGACTACCACAATCATAAGTTCTTCTCATAATGGTGTTTGCTTTTTGTTCCTCTTCTGTTTCTCCTGGCTGAATGTGAGATTGCAAGCCACTTGGGTGGTGGCCTGGTTGCAGTATATAATCATAAAATATCAGATCTCTTCAATATTACGAAGAAGACCTCTGTAAACAGGTTTTCATCAAGGTTCTGAGTGACCATTGTCACTCAGTGGAGAGCATTGGGCTAAGAGTGGCCATGGGCTCCTTTGTTAAAGAAATGTTTGTGCCTATGTTTTTTACAATGCCTTTAAAGCTCTTAGAATCCCGTGATGAATAATTCTTCACATTTCTGCATGAGCACAATGAAGCTCAACTTTAAAAGAAAAATTAGTAGGTTTTCTGTTTTAATTATAAGGGCAGGGCATCCAAGTCCTGATATAGCTTTATTGTATAGCAGCTTTTAAGGAAAACAGTGTTTATTGCGAAGGATGATTGCAGTTTCAATAACGACTCCCTCTTATTACTTTTTAAAAAACATATATTTAGTTTGATAGCGGGAACACTAATTTTAGTACTCCTGGCAATGTTTCAGCCCACTCTTTATAATCTTTGTGTTTAAATTCCCAGATAAGCCATAATTCACTGGACATGCTGAGCCATGCCTATACATATCCTGTGTTTTAGCATAAAAGTATAAAATTACAGAGATATCATCAATTATTTCACACACACACACACACACACACACAGACGTGTGTCTGTGTGTGTGTGTGTGTTTATATGTAGTATATATGTAATATGTAATGTATATGTATATATGCATAGTAATGGTATAGAAGGGACCCACATTCTTTTGCTTTGCAAGTGAAAATTTAAACCAGTGGCTACTAACCAAGAAATACTGTGTTTTCCTATCATGGATGCCAAAATAATTCGACAGTTTTGGGATATTAGGCACCTAGACCTGGGGGAGTACTATACTGTTTGCTCCTCAGTTGAATAGCAAAATGCCTTAAGCAGCTGATTTTGAGTAATTGATGCTGAATGCAACCCTTATGTTAAAATGCAGCTATGAATAATTTCTTTGTTCTGGGAACAATTTCATCTCTCTTTCTAAATCATTATCATTTTCCCAATGTTTTTATTTAATACATTCACACCATTATGGCAGGTGGTAGCATTTAGGCAATGTTAGCTGAGCAGGATTGGCCCTGGTTAGTACTTGGAAGGAGAACATCCATGAAAGCCATGGGTGTGGACTACACTGGAAAGTTTGAAAACAAAATTATCTACAGGTCAGTGGCAATGTATGTCATTGCCAAGAAAACTAGATAAATATGTCAATGTATCCTGAGGATGAGTTCCTTCAGGGAGTCTTTACTATATGGTGATATCCTACCTGCCTGAGGGATGGGAGGATGAGTTGTTCTCCAGTACTTACCCTGGGTAAAAGCATCCAAGATAAACATTTTAATTCCTGAACAAATGTCTGGCAAATGGACACTTGAAGGCTCCTTCATGTTTCAGATTGACTGCCTGCCAGCTGTGGTGATGAGTACGATGGGCAACCACAAGCAGAACTTTCTGATCATCTCTGTCTCAAAAGCCGTGTTTTCTGCCTGAAGAGTTTAGGCGGGGGGGGGGGGCAGTTTCCAATGTTTTGTTCTGTATGACTTGTAAAGTAGGGAGCACTATGTAGCTACAGAAGTTTCTCATGGAATCAGTGGAGGTAGTAAAACATGCAAATGCTTCTAAGACCGCAAGAGATCCCAGACGTTGAAAGGTATCCAAAATACAGAAATTATTTTTTATTTATTTATTTTCACATTTATATACCGCCCCATTCCGAAGACTCGGGGCGGTTTACAGCTTATAAGC
>JANHFL010008836.1:165573-181218 GCA_032468155.1 Oxyrhabdium leporinum
GACTAGAAGACCTCCAAGGTCCCTTCCAACTCTGTTATTCTATTCTATTCTATTCTATTCTATTCTATTCTATTCTAAATGATAGGAAGAATTCATTCCATTCTAATCTGCTTCAGTTAAAACCTATCAAGCACTATGTCCAGTTATAGGCCCTATATTTTAAAGATGCATTGAGAGAAAACTAAACAGTTTCAGAGAAGGGCAACAAAAATGATAAGCATATTAGAAATTAAGTCCAAAGCAGACATTGCAAGAGAAAAAAATATATAGTATCCTTCAAATATCTTAAAGTATGTCATAGGGAAGAAGATCAAGATCTATTGTCTTACATTTTAGAGTGCAATATTCCCGAGAATAAATTAGGGAGAGTCGTATTCCAAATGAATGTAAAAAGAACTTTCTCAATATAAGAACAGTTTCACAATGAAACCAATTATTGGGGGTTCTCTTTCACTGAATGAGTTCAAGCAGAGGCTTGATTAGCTTTGAGAATGACTTAATATAATATTTGGCAAGTTATTTAAAGAACAAAGACTTTCAAATAAAGCTCCGGAGAATATCATAGACAGCCCAGAAAACAAACCAATGAATCATCAAACAAATCAACCAAGAGTTTTCACTTGAAGCACAAATGGCCACGTCAAGTTACCAGGCTTTGGACATATTACATGAAGACTTAGCTCTCTAGAGAAGCCTGTAATGCTGGTGGAAGGAAAGAGAAGGGAAAAAAGACCACTAGCAAGGTGGATGGATTCCATTTCAGAGGCAACAGCTTGATAGCACAAAATCAATCCATCCACCAATCAAAAGTGTCCAGGGTATGGGCTCTGCTACAACAAGGAATAGTATATATCAGGCCCTGGAACCCAGCTTGTATTTTTTCTGGAGCTTCTCCAAGAGGATCAAGAAAGGAAGTAAGAGATATATTTTATCTTTATCTGAAACTGCCACAACTTAAGTGATAAAACATTGGTCATCTTTTTAGCAAGCATTAAAACAGAATTCTGTTTTAAACAACTCACAGGTTGTGTAGAAGGATGGAAGCGAATGAAAGAGTATCAAATATTCTCATCTAATTCCATATCTGAAGGATCTCAAGGAGTCTCTGAACAGTTGTTGCTTTTGTAAAAAAGCAAAATAACTGTTTACCTGAGCAAGGAGAGCCAACAAACTATCTCGGTTCTTGGGATGTACCTTGCCATCCCTGGAATCTTAAATGACTGCTGTACATACCCAAATCATCAGAAAACAGAGTGCCACTCTGCAGCAGCAACTTCAGTAGACTTGGGGGCTATAAGGTTGGAGAGTTGAGTTTGTACAGCACAGATGATGTGGGATGCTCCACTGACCAACATTGATCAGAGGACGTAATGGTGCATACTAGTGATAATATGTATCCAGCCATCCAGACTTAAACCGATAAATGTATTTGAAGTGTAGTTCAATAAATGCTTATTTGTATCAAACTGATGTGAGACTGAAGTGGTCACAAATGATTTGTTTTGCTTTTACTAACTCATTCAATTTATTTTGAAATTATTGTTTACTATTGTACATTGTAACTGTTGACTGTTTCATTGGCTCATAATCCTGTGATTGTGTTTGTCACTTACAGTTGGAAAACCACAGGATATTATTTAAAAAAAAAAAGTATGTTGTTTAAAAAAAATCTAAAAATTATTATTTTTTTTAAATGTAGAAAACAGCCAGCTAGCCTACCAGCCAAGTGCTGTTCATTAAATTACTTCTAGATACTGCTGCTTCTGTACAGGCTGAATGCAAAAGGAGAAAAATATATCCCTGTTTTACCCTTTTGATTTCCATTAAAGGCTATGCATATCTAGAGTTTTTGCCAAAATAGTGAAAGATGCATTGTAATGTCATGATGCAAAATCTACTCCTTACATGATGGACAGAAAAGGAGCAAAATTTGTAGATTTTGTCATTTCCCTCTTCCCGGCCAACCCTGGAGACATCCTACACATATTTTGTAGACATATTTTGTAAACCACCCAGAGCCACTCTATTGAGATGGATGGTGTAAAAATGGAAGGAAGGAAGGAAGGAAGGAAGAGCATATATGAGTATAGGTGTGTTTATCTGTTTCTCTGTGATAGTAACTTAGCAATCTTAGCAACATTAAGATGTATGAATTCACAGAATTCTGGTTGGAGAATTCTAGGAGTTGAAGTTCCCACATCTTAAAGTTGCCAAAATTGAGAAACACTACTCTATGGGTAGGTAACACAATAGTGTGATATTTCCTTGACTCTTGGAAAATTCCCTATCCTTCTTGAAAAAAAGAAAGAAATGTGACACACCTCGAAGAACACCATTATTTGAATGATTCAGCATATAAACATGTCCCATTGGAATGTTTAAAAATGTAGCCTCTAATTTTGGGAAGGTGGGATGCTGACAACAGTAACCTCAGCTGGTGTATTGGGGAGAGGACTGGAAGAGAGGGGGATGGTGCTGGCTTGTCTTACAGTTTACATTGCAGTACATCCAAGTATATCCAAGTAGGTGTTTGATGATTGGTCCCACCTACTACTACAGGCCTTTGTAGAACAGCCAAGCTCCCACAATGCCATCAATATTTTGAGTTGTGACAATATGCTTTCCAAATGTGAAAAATGGCCACTCCTGTTCTATTGAAAAGAAGACAAAAAATAAATAAAATCCAACCCCCATTCCTCACCCTTACAGAGCTCCAGTACATAGTCATTTCCTTTATAGTAAAGAAAATGATACTCACTAGTCTCTTCTAGCAGCATTAAATCCTGGTTTTAAAAATCTGACCTCCTATAAGAAACAGGCCATATAAAAGGGTTTTGCAAATATTTATAGGAATGTGCATTTTCTATTCACACTATTGAAGTTTTTTTTTTCCTAATAACAGTCTTTGGGGACAGAAATGATCAGTGTTCTATTATTATGATGGTGATCTTCATCATCACACAATAATTTTAACTTTGCATCAAGCCATCTGTCATTTTAGAATCTTTTATCCAAAGAAGACAACTGTGCTTGAGAGTTAATCGTCTGTATTACTTTATAGAAAAGAACATTAACCTAATGTGCTTCTGTATTTTCATTTGATTCTGTATTCTTGAAAAATACTCTTTCTGCAATTTTAATATTCATAGAAACTGTCATTAAATATAAATCAAGGGATTGGCCACATCTATAGCCTATAATATTTGAAAATATACTTCCTATTCTACTTTCACATTTGATGTTTTACTATTTAGTTTATTTTATCATTCTTACCAATACAGATTTTATATCCTTTTTAACATGAAATATAATAAACCAATTGTTTGAAATCAATGTAAAATGTATATGTAAAGGAATGAAAGGGAGAAAGGAAAGGGAAAGGGAAAATGTGTGAGTGAACAACTGAATGAATAGCAGGCAACAGCTGGAATTTAATTTAATAAGTGAATGTACAGAATGGAGAACTGACTAGGGGAAGTGAATTACTGACTTTTCATCACTGCAGTAGTGTTTATATCAAACTCTCCTGATGAGGAGAAGTGAAAATCCTTCTGATTAAATAAATTTTAGGAGTCCTGGAGGGGAAACTATTTAAATCAGGTCTGGTCTATTTCTGGATATTATATGCAAAGTCTTCCAGTTCTTTTGGCACTTCAGAGTGCCAGAGGTTAATTTAGTGAGGTAACTAAGTAGTGAGAAAAATAATATTGCTTTTCTTTTCAAAAGAAAATAAAGTACTTCTTACTTCTGTGATGAAGGGCCTGGGTCTATTAATATATGAATAGTAATTACATATATTAGTAATTAGTATATCAAAGTAATCCTTCATATACAAATTTGTTACATAGTATGACTTTTATTCCTTAATATAATGTCTGTATTGAGAAGGCTATGCACTCAATGGGGAAGAAGTATTAGTATCCTCAATGTGTGAAATTAAAATGGTAGTTTCTTACGTGCCCCATGCTAAGCTATTATGAGAACTAGAGTAGACATTTGGTAGATTCCTCCATCAATATAATCTGTAAGGGAAGATCAATTTCCTAGCAATAGCTTGTCTTCCACAACTTAAACTTTGCTGGGAAGTTGAAATATTGTTATTACACTTCGTCTGCCCAATGTTTGGGGGCTGAAAGCCATGCTTGCCCTTTATTTTAAATGATTAAGATGAAATTAATTAAATACCATTTGTGCCCTTAGTTGCACATAATCAATAGTTTACACCAGGGGTGTCAAACTCAAGGCCCGCAGGCCAGATCCGGCCCACAGGGTGCTTAGATCTGGCCCATGGGGCTACCCTGGAAACAATGAAGGACTGGCCCGTGGTATCTCTGCTAGCAAAAACAGAGCTCGGGAGGACCACGTGCGGCCCTCCCAGGCTCTGTTTTCAGCTGCAACGGCCTCCTGCAGCCCTCTGCCAGCAAAAACAGAGCATAAGGAGGCTGCAGCAGCCAAAAATGGAGCCTGGGCTGGCCACACGCTTAGGGGTGGGCTTCAAAAATGGGGCAGGGTGGGCGGGACTAGCCAGGAGTGGGATTTGACGCAAATGAACTGTAGCAGCCCAGCCCTGCGCACGCTTCATTTTTGCTCTCAGAGGGCTGCAGGAGGCCATCACAGCCGAAAACCGAGCCTCAATGAGTGACATCGAGCTGGCCATGCCCACCCTGGCCATGCCCACCCCGGCCTACCAAGGTCAAATACAACTCTGATGTGGCCCTCAATGAAATCAAGTTTGACACCCCTGGTTTACACTTTAAATGATATCAATGTATTACAAATTAAATTTTTAAGGCAACTTTAGAGAATGCACAGTTCTTGAGGCTTTGCTGAAAACTTTTTAAGAATTGTGTGAACCCTTGGGATTCTAGACTTAGTGCCCTGAAGTCAAATCTCACACAGCTGGTCAAAATCAGAGAAGCAAAAACTGGACAGATTTCAGTGAGGTCTCTTTAATGGTAGTTTTGGAAACTGCAAGAGGAATGTCTCATCCTTATCTATAGTGGGTTAATTAAGATGGAGTCTCCTAAAATGGTTTTAAATGCTTCCTTCCATTTTCTTGCTACCTGGACTGAATTGCCTTTTGTAAAACCAGCTATTAGTTGGACTTGTCTTCTATCTCTTCTTCATGACTAACTTCCCTTCCATCACTTTCCCATCCTCACCATAATATCTCACTCATCTTAACTTAAGTCAATACAATATCAATATATAAATGATGCTGCTCTTCAATGGTTAGAAGGCCAAGACATTGGCATTTGAACATAGATCTTTTTAACATTTGTATTTTATTGGTTCTACTAATCTAGATGAAATGTTGATATATATTATTAATCTGTGTATAATATGCCATATGCTAAATAAATAATAAACAACATCAATAAGGAAGAGAAATTATTTTATTTATGAGCTAATGTAACATTTAAAGGTTCAACAAACACACAGTGAAGACTTGATAATGCAACATTTCAGGTTGCTTTCTATAGAGCAGCTGAAAAGGTCAGAAGACCTAACCACCATGCCTGGTGAGATGAGTGTGGGCCATCCCACAAGGTGAGCTATCTGTGATGTGCAGAGATTCTGCGGTTGTGGCAGACAAGTCGATGTTTCTCAGCCAACGAATTCATGTCAAGAGTTGACATGGAAAATTCTGAATGAGTGCAGTAGAGTATGTGTGTATTATTCTACTAAAGGAAAAGCAGTGCCAGTGATCATATGAATAACATGGAAAGATTCATACATTTACTTCATTAAGACATCTGCATGATTCGATATTCTTACATATATTTTTTGTATGTCAACAATCCTTACCGTATCTTTTTCTGGATATAGCTTTCCCAGATGTCTATGTTTTTTAATGCAATTTTTCCAAATGCACACATTTTCTGGATAGGATTTCTAAACCAAAGAATATTGTGAGAAAAACATAAGTGGATGCTGTGAATTATGTACCCTATCCCTGCTGCAGGAGAATTAGTTTCAGCGAGTGCACCATTTGTTCATCCCTAGAGGGCACTCGTTATTTCAGCATGATTATCATAAGATACAAACTTCCAGGCTCGTGTAGAGACCATTTGTGTGAATAAAAGTTGGTCAAGTAAAAAATAACCTATTATCCATTGCTCCCTGCTTGTAGGGGTATATGTGTATGATGAAGCTTCCACATGTTAGGAGATACAGGATGACTTCTCAGACTACATTAGAAATCTCTGCAATTTAACTTGGAGATACCTCTTATAAAGTCAAACTACTCTATTTCTTTTAAATTTTATAAAAAGATAAAATGTGCTTTTATTTCTTCCATGCTTGCAAAGCCAGAATATATACAGTATCAGTATTTTTATTATGATTTCATTTCACAGTAGTAAAGGAGTTGGAACTGTATTCAGTCAACAACCTTAAGCTTTCAGTGTTTGTATAAGCGGCATGTTCCCTTACAAATCCATCTGAGGGCACATTTAGACCTCACAAACCAACAGAATTCCACTGGGGCAAAACTAGAATTTATTGCTGAGAGCACAGTTCATAAGTTGGTCCATCACAGAAACCTGCCTGGATTTAATTTAGAAAAATTAAAATATTTAGCGCATGATGATCCCAAAAGAGAATCTCATTGGGATGTGTCTGTTTGGAGCAGTGATGATGATGATGATTTGAATTTTAAAATAAGAAACAAGTTATTTTCAGCAATAAGCAGTCTTGAATCTGAAACTGGTACAATCTAGTCTTGGATGTTGGGGGTAGGGAAATGTGGAATTCTGTTACTTTGTTTCTGACCATTTGAAATATCTAAAAATTCCCATTCGGTTTGTATTTCCCCAATCAACAGCATGATGCTGTAGCTAAGGAAAGCATATGGCCCTAATAGATATGCAGTCCAGATGTTAGTTGCCTCTATTGTATCCTGAACAGCGTGCCTAGCAGTGCAGAGGGAAAGATGGTGAAATAGTTAAATAAAGAACATGCACATTCCATTATTCTCACCCATTTGCTGAAGTTGAGAGTTCCAGATTATGATACCTCTGGTTCTGTCATATTGAATTTCTGCAAAATAGTAGCAGCATGAAATGCAGTGTACATGGGGGGGAAAAACAGGAAAACAGGATCCTCTGAAGAGGGTTTTTTTAAAAAAAACAAACTGCAAACATAGCCAGGATCATTTATTATTGTTATTGTTATTATCATTATCGTTATCGTTATCATTATCATCATTATCATTGTTGTTGTTATTGTTTATTTATTTATTTATTTATTTATCACATTTAGGTATGGTACATGTCACTCGGTTACTTATTTATTAAGCAAATTTATATGGTTGCCAATACATACACAATAACTTGGCTGGTTTACAACATTAAACACTAAACTTCCTACCCCACCCTCAATGCCCTAACATGCAATGCAATGTGCAAAACATGCTCCTTGAATCAGTGTGATGATCTTTTTAGAATGCTGAGATTATTTTGCCACTTGTGTTAGAGGGAGAGTTAAATAAAACCTTGTGAAACAAGGAGAGGATTCTTTTAATGTGGACATTACAATGTGGACATCGATTTTTAATGGGATGGACAAGGATATTTACCTCATAGGAAAATCCCCATTGTAACCATGAGCAACCTTTGGAAAGTGTGAGACTTCCTTTGAATACCAATCAGTAGCTGGCCTTTAGAAAAACTCAGCTTTGGATCAGAAAGTAACATCACATCAAGCATGACTAAAATGATATCTGCCACTTCTCCAAAACAAACATGTTAGCATGTTAGCACACTTGTTACTCATCAGGCTTAACATGGTCATTCATGCTAAGTGAGATGCAACTTCTTCTAGGCAACTGTATCCATGGAGATGTTCTATATGAAAGTATTAGAATAACTGAGTTTGTAATTGAAATGTCATCACATACAAACCTAAGAATTCTCACCAAGGCTAAGTTATGTCACAAGTCTGATTGTTGTATCAGCTTCCATAAGGTATTAAAGTTTTTTAAAAAAATCAGTGGCCCCTCTTCAATCTCTGTTGCAAATTTAATATCTGAGTGTTACAGAATCATGTGAAATGACCAGAGTAAAATGTATTAAAATTGATTAATTTTAAAGAGCATGGTTTTCAGACATTAGAAAAACCATGTGTGTATATATACAAATATTTATATAAAGACAGGATAAGAGCAATGGATAGAAACCATCAAGGGAGAATCAAGGAGAAAAACCAACCTAGAATTAAGGAAAAATTTCCTGATAGTGAAAACGAGTAATCAATGGAACCACTGGCTTTTAAAAATCATGGGTGCTCCATCATTGGGTTTTTTTAAAGAGGAGATTGGACAACCATTTGTCTGAAATGGTACAGGCTGTCCTGCTTAAGCAGAAGGTTGGACTAGAACAGAGGTGTTAAACTCAAGGCCCGTGGGTCGGATCCGGCCCGTGAAGTGTTTAGATCTGGCCCACAGGGCCTCCCTGGAAACAGTAAAGGACCAGCCCACAGTGCCTTTGCCAGTGAAAACAGAGCACAAGGAGGCCTCACAAGCTTGCCATGCCCCCTGGCCATGCCCCCTTGGGCCCCCAGGTCAAACACAACCCTGATGCAGCCCTGAATAAAATCGAGTTTGACACCCCTGGACTAGAAGAACTCCAAGGTCCTTTCCGTTATTCTGCTATAACACATACAAACACGTAAACCCATATCATATAAAAATTCCAGTTAAAAGTGGAATCTCTTTGCAGAAACATTTTGGAGTAGAACTGGACAATCACAAGACAAAATATGAAAGAACGCATAAATCTCTAGCAAACCTTAGACCCGCCAAACAGCATAATTTGTCTGTTTCCTCTGAGTTTATGTGATTCTCTGTTATACACCAAGGTGCACCTTAGTAGCATTTTTTGATGTATAGATGTATAGAAAACATGTACAAGTGTACATTTTAAAAACTTGATCTTTATAGGGATCCCAAAAAAGCTTTATGGGAATTTTGCTACTGAACTGAACATTAGAAGATGTACAACACTAACGTTATAGAGCTGTTGCTGGGAAGAAAAATGGCTGTGATTCAGTAAGAATGAATGCAAATATTTACCCATCTGAGACAATTGTGAAGGTCACCTTTGGTCAAGGTGAAATTGGCTTGCTGAAACCTCCTGGTCAACCAAAGAGAATGCTTAATTCATTTAAACCTCTAGGATTAACCCCTTTCACACATAAAAATAAAATCCAATGAGAGCAAGTTACCTTCTCAGGGCAGCTCTTCAAATAAACAAACCCCTTTGTTGCACAGGCAATAAAAACTGAGAGGTGCATTCCAGGCAGGGAATGCATAGAATTTACTATCATTCAATTTGCAGCTGGGTGACAAAAGGAATGGCAAGATGGGCACCAGGAGGTAGGGCAAATAATTAGAAGCCCCAGAGATTGACTTCCTGCGCTTTTACAAAAATCTTTTATCCATATTATTTTTCAGTATGATTGGAAATGACTCTCCTATTACCTTTGTTAGGTGGAATAAAATGATTTGAATTTCTTTTGCTTCCATTTTAACAAAGGGTCTCAAGAAGCCATAAATATAGATATCCTCCTATCCCTACCTTCCCCCAACACTTTGGTAACAATCCATGTGGTTCTGATATCCTCAATTCAGCTGCAGACAATCTCCTCTATCAACAACATGCTTTTTTAAAATGGTGCTTTGAGGCAAATAAACAAAAATAAGTAGGGCACTTTGCCAGTTCAAAAACAACAACTACAATCCAGATCATCACAGGGGTGCTTGCTTCATTCTCTGCTTTCTTTTATTGACCCTCTGATCTAAAAATCCATTTCTGCCCATAGGGCAGCTATTTGTTTATACTTTTGGTTGGTTTTTGTTCTGATCTTAGATGATCCATTTAGCTGGTAAGGCACCCAAGCTGTTGGATAAAGTGCTTAAAATGCCGTATTGTCCAGGATTCTTTGCCCCCTTTTAAATAGGAAAGTGTAACTTTGAAGCAACAGACAATCAAACATTCACTATGGCCTGTGAATCCATTAACTCTTTGGACTAGTCTAAACAAGAAGTGCCACAATGAATGCCAGCTCCTTGTTTATTGTAAGGTTATATTGACAGAGTATTGCTAGTCTGAAAGCATTGTCCCCTTTCTCTCTCTCTCTCTCTCTCTTTTCCTCTCTGGAAAACTAGAGAGGGTCCCTTCTGATAGATTTCCCATGATCCCCCTCCCTAGGTGGGTGACGGCATCTTTTGCTTGACGTTATCACATCTGTGGCTTTCCCTCTGTCTCCTAGATTCATCCCCACATAGTATTAGAGAATCACAGATAAATTGACGCTATGCGTCAATTGTATCCACATCAACTCATTATTTCTTATTTTGCATACTGCCCCTGGCCAAATGACAATTTCCTCTTTTCACACAGACACTGAACATTGCTATCTAAGTAACTGAACATTTTTGGCATCATGTTCCCCTTTTAGGTACAAATATTGCATAGATGGGAGATGCAAGTGCAATATTGCATAGATGGGAGATGCAACCATGTCTCCTTTTGGATTATCAGTTTTCAAACACTCTCTGCCTAGGTAAGGACCATTGGTACAGATGATTATAAAGAAGTGCTAAATTCTTGTGCTGATTAAATTCTGTCTTGGCTCTCTAGACTTCAGAAAGCTAGAAGCAAGCAGCATTGGCTTCACAACTGATCTAGAGGATTCATATGACCACCCATCTCATATGTGTGACTTTGGGCAGCTCATTATAAATTTTATAACAGCACAAGAGTGAAATTTTATAGACTCTATCTGGAGGTTATTTATGTGTATATTTATCCAGATATAGACTCTATCTGGAGGTATCACATATAGTGAGATTTCTCTAGTTGCTTCCATTGTGCTGTTTCAGTCTAAGCTTTTCGTGTCTTTACTAGAGTGTGGCTAAAATTTTCTAGAGCCACATTTTTTTTTCCTGGTATCTAGCCATGAATAGCATAAAGACTCTTAATGCAAAAATGTGTCTAATTTTTATATCAATTGGCTTAGTGTAATATGTGGAAGAAAATATGGGCTTAGTCTACCACAAAGGCCTGCTTTTTTAGGCCTGCGTTGCATTCATTTACTAAACTGAACTAATTAATTAGTTAATTAAAGCAAGAACAACCCTGACATTTCTCAAAAAAGGCTTTTTTTTTCTTTTGCATTTTTTGCCATTTCTAAATGGTTGAAGAATTTATCTTCGTTTTCATCTTCTTTTGTGTTTGTTTGTTAGTATTCCACCTTTATTACTTTTTACAAATAACTCACGGTGATGAACATATCCAACACACCTCCTTCCTACTATTTTTCCCACAACAACCACCCTATGAGGTAGATTGGGCTGAGAGAGAATGCATGGTAAATTCCCACCACCACTATCGCTACCAACACACACATGCACATGCACACATTTTATCATCTGCAAATAGTAGTGTGCGAGACTGTTGGGCATTGTTCTGCGCAAAATAACAACCTTCTGTACAGTTAAAAAGTTAAGGTCAGTGGATTGTGAAAGTGTCTTCATTATGATGATTTCACAGACATGCAATGATGTTCCCAACTCATTAATGTTAATGTAAATGTTAAAACATTAAAAATGAAAACAAGAATGATTAACATAGAACAAACATGTGTCAGAGACAGAAATATTTATTCAGCTTTTTCTAAGCGACTATCCACTACTAAAACCTTCCATATCCTATAGAAACTACTAAAAAATGGAGAGAAAATTAGCAAAGGACATTGGGCACAGCATAATATTACTATAAATCTGTTTTCCTAAGTTTTGTAATAAGAAAACCTTGGTACATGCATTGACTATTGGTAAAATCTAATCATAACAGTCACCAAACCCCTTTTCTCCTTTATCCTCTCTCTTTTTGTATGAAAAGTGCTGGAAAAAGTGATCCATTTTTAAAAGCACATGATCTGGGTCTCTGTGCCGAAATCCCCGACACACTTTCAGGAGGTTCAGATTTGCTTTGGTCCGCTCTGAAAAAGCCTCAATTCATTTCAGACATCTCCCAAATCAGTGTAATTGGGTTGGGAATTTGGCTGAATCAAACCATACTCTCAGTTTTATTATTCCAATTCTGCCTCCAGCAGTTTGACATGACTATAATATATGAAAACCCTGAGAGCGTTTTCTTTTCTATCTTTCGTTCTTTGTCAGGAGGGAACCTGTAGTTCTAATCATTATTTTATGATACTTAACATTGCTTCACATTGCCTAGCTTTTCCTTCTCAATTACAAAGGGAATGTAGATCACAATAACTCATTTCAAAAAATGGGATTTAAAAGCTGCTAAAAACAAGTGAGAGGCTGATTCACACAATCATCCAGGCATTATTGTCATCTTTGTCCCATCAAAGGACTGTAAATTCTAAGGTAATAAAATTGAAGGTAATCTACATTTCCAATTCCTGCCAACTCCCTCATCCAAGAGAATGGAAAACTTTCCAGAGATTAACTTCTCTTAAAATCAGTGACTTCTGAAATAAATAATAAATCATTCTTATGATTTATTGTGTGCCCCTTTTAGCTACCGTATTAAAATATCAGTTGGTTTCACTTTTAAATCCTGTACTATATTAACATCTTTGTCAGTATTATTCTTGTATCCTGTCAGTTTTAAAGCCATATCCAAACAGACTGATTCTCAATTGTATCTTCTTCTTTTTTTATGGTAATGGACAATCTGAAAATAAAATTCTGAGTACATTGTTGTCAATTATCCTTGAATTCTTCCACAGTTAAAATACTTTCCTGTATCAGTGGGTTTCTCGTTTCATTATAATATTACATTCTTTCTGTTTGTCTTTAGTAACCAGCCTTCAAGGTCTCCTCTTACCTGTTTTTCTCTAATTCACAACATTCCCAGCGAAAGATGTATTACACTTACATTCAAAATCTTCATATATTTTTAATAGGCTTTTAAGCAAACCATAGGAAGTGTTCTTATAATTATTTCATAATCTTATTTCCAGTCAATCTTGCCCCTTACTCCATTTTGAAACTTTCCAAAATCAACATTCTCATCACCCTTTTGTTTATTGTCAAATAACATTTTTTTCTTTAAGTTCTTAAACTTACACGAAACTTCCTTCACTGAGAGTTGAAGGAAAATCACCTAGTGTAATACAATGGGTGGCCCTGAAAGTTCTTAATATCTAAAAAGCAATTTACAAGCCATTTCCAGTGAAAGTGTTTAAGAAAAGAAATGAACAGATCCAGGGTCTCTTTGAGGGCTCTGAACCATGGCTTGTATAAAGCTGATTCGCCTAGCTCCCAGAGCTCTAAAAGCTGCCAGAGGCTGCTGTTTTGCAGTCTTGTCCCTGGCGGCATCTGTATAAAGTACTATGTGTGATTCCAGGTTCTCTCCTTAATCCAGAGAGGAGCTCAGATAGCCAATTCATTCACCAGCTTCTCTTTCTGCCATGATCGTTGGTCCTAGTCATAATATGGAGCCATATTAAATTCTCTGGAATTCCAGCAATAATGTATTTGTATGAGATGTCAAATAAGAGCAAATTAATATCACCCTTTTCATTAAAAAGCTCATTGTATTAGATTCATTGCTTCTTTCATTCTCCTTGTGTAAAGAAAGTAAGACAAACATTTATGTCCCAGAATACTCATTATTTCCCATTCAACAATGAGAAAGTGAGATATTTGAAGTGACTTGCAAATGAACTTATTTTTTTGAGCAGTCAAATCTGCAAAGCAGAGTTAGCCTCAGTACAGAGAATGTTGTACATACAAGGCAAGAAATAACAATGATTCAGAAGTATGCTGTACAGCATTTCTGATTCCAAATGGAAAACGTGATGCTCACATAGCAAAGTTAATAATGCATATGCTTCAGTCCAACACACCCGGCATTAAGTTGGGAATGATTTCCTTAGACTGTAATAGAGACTACAAATATAGAGTTCAGTTTTTCTGCCATGTGAGTACTAATTTGTGAGCTGAAGGAAGAAAATGCAGAAGGCCAAGAAATCAAGGTTTTGTCTAGTTCATTAATACTGGCAATTAAATTATAGCTAAGCCAAAACTCACTTTGTTCCTACTGTGCTCAGACAACTGACTTTTCCAGACAGAGGAGAAAAAGGAGCAGAATCTGTTAGACAGAGACCAGGCCTTGCATGCCAGGTCAAAGCCACACTCCTTCCTGAACCATTTTCTCAGCCACTTCTCCATGCAAAATGGGACAAAATGTGAATAATATATCTTGGCTGTAATAACATTGGAAATACTGGGATGTAAGCAATAATGAAAAATTTAACTTTGATTCTTTTTAATGACTCAGATAGTCTTTGCTTAGTGCCTGCTTTGTGCAGCGACTGTTCAAAAAAATAACAGTTCATTTGCAAGTCACTTCAAATATCTCACTTTCTCCTTGTTGAATGGGAAACAATGAGTGTTCTGGGACACAAATGTTTGTCTTACTTTCTTTACACTTTACCAATGGTCCCAACAGCTCTTCCTCTAACTTTTTATAGTATTGGACTGTAGGTCCGTCTGAGTCTGATGCTTGTCAATTTTATTTTTTTTAGTTGGCTGTTTTGGGGGTGGGGGTGGGGTGGAGGGTTGGTCTCTTGAATTTGCTTAGTGCTTGTCCATATTGTTCATTAAATGCTTTGAGCACTGAGTCACCAAACTATATGTTTAAAACCTCCTCATTGAGGCTCCACTTTGTGTGTGTGTGTGTGTGTGTAACCTTCTGTACTTTCTCCTATGATTTCCAATATCGTATATAACAATTTCTTTCCTTTCTTAATTGCTATTATTGTCCATCTTTTCTAATTTGATATACCACATTTTTCCTGGTTACTTTGCATCTTCAGAATGATTTTGTTTGAAATATTTTAAACTCTTTTGGAGTTCTTCCATTTAGAATAAATCTAATTGTTTAACTTTATTCAGTTCTTTCAATACCTGTCGCTTTGGATTAACTTTATGGATTTGTTTCAGTTCTTTTATTTTTTCTTCTAATTGTGATTTCCATCTGCTATATTCCTTCTTCTGAATTGTTGCAAATCTCATAAGAATTCCTCTCATATAAGCTTTGCTTGTTTCCCATATGGTGGTTTTCTAACATACCTGAAGTTACTTTTTTTTTAAAAAATCATCTTTATATTTCAGTAATATAACTTCTTGGAGCAACAACCTGTCATTCATCCTTCATTTAAAGAATGATTTTTCTCCTTGGAATCATGTTATTGGAATTGGATTATGATTCACATTTATCTCTTATTTATGTCTCCCCTTTATCCTCTATTATAGAAAGAAAGGAGATCTTTTTCCTCATGTTTAATGTGGTACAGTAGGTATATGAAAGAAAACGGTTAAAAGGGATTGACCTTATCTTGATAACACAAATTTAATATTTTGCTCTAAATAATAATTTAATTAACATTATATTGAAATCATTGTGAAGTTGAAGAATTTTGGAATGTAAGACTGACGGGAAAAATATTTCTGTCAGCCTTTGAAGCTGCGGATTCGAGGCCTCTGCAGACTGCCACATAATTGTAGCTGAGAATTAGAAAAGGAGTACTTTCTCATGTAGTTAGTGGGGTATAGTCAAAACATTATAATCTTAAAGAATGTATCAAGAATGTCAAGGC